>CAIGQZ010032287.1:1127103-1165390 GCA_903798205.1 Danio tinwini
TATGTGTGTGTGTATATGTGTATATATATATGTATATGTGTGTGTGTGTGTGTGTATATGCGTGTATATATATGTATATATATATAATTATTATAACTTGTATTGTGCTTTTCACAGTAATTATTGTATGTAATTATTAATTGTTGTACTGTTGTTACAGTTTGTACGCTACTGATCAAGCGATTTAGATAAGATTTTTAATGTTTATTTTTTTTTTAGATTTCTACTGCTTAGTAAGACTAAATCACAGAAGATTTTATGTCATATAAATGCTTTTCAAAAAACGTTACAAATTAGTTTTCTTCATAATAATAATAACAAATGTTTTTGAGCAGCAAATCTGCATACTAAAATAATTTTATCGTGTGACTTCTTGTAAGGTAATGATGCTAAATATTCAGCTTTTAAATCACAGAAATGAATTACAGTTATTTAAAATAGTAAAAAAATCGTGCTGATCTAAAACTTCTTACAGGCTGTGTGCAGAGTTAATCTCCAGTTACACATTAAAATGTACTTTTTTTCAAAGAAGTAATTTCTGTGTACGTAAGTGTGATCTGCTAGAGACATTAATTCAGAACGTAAATGTGTGTCTTGATGCAGATTGAGTTCTTCATGATGAAGCAGAATGAGTCGAGTGCTTTAGACATAATCCATCAGATTCTGCTCATTCATCCAGACTTCACCCCAGCACTTCTCATGAAGATGACAATATTTATGGCTCTGCGGGACTGGGAGCAAACAGAGGACATTGCACACAGGTCGGAGCTCTTCTCATGCTATTATTGACCTTAAGGTCAATTTTTTTAATAGCTATATTGAGATGTTATTCAGTGTTTTTGTGTGATTTTGCAGAGTTCTGGAGCGAGATGCACAGGATCTGAAAGCTCTTCAAATGCTGACAGTCATTGCTGTAGTTAAAGATGGAGATATGGAGCTGGTAAAACAGATGCTTTGTGTTCACTATACTCACTGTGTTTTCAAGACTGGCTGAAGTGAATCTAGCTTAAGGATGAAGAGATAAATAATTAAATAAATGAATCAATAAATAACACAGTTTTCTACTTAAAGCAGAGAACACTGTTTCTGGGGGCTTAAAAAGTAATAAAAACTTTAAAAAATTACACTTAAACTTAAATATTGTCCTTTTATTTCTCTTTCTTTCCTTTTTTCTTTTCTTTTTTAAAAAGCTTTTTTTTAAACAATAATTTATGGCTGTTTCTTTCTTTTCTTTTCTTTTTTCTCTCTTTCTTTCCTTTTTTTCTTTTCTTTTTTTATTCTTTTCTTTCTTTCTTTTCTCCTTTTTTATTAAAAGCTTTTTCTTAAACAATAAATTATGGTTATTTCTTCCTTCCTTTCTTCTCTCTCTCTCTCTTTCCTTTTCCTTTTTTCTCTTTTCCTTTATTTTATTTTTCTTTTTTCTATTCTTTTCTTTCTTTCCTTTTTCTTTCTTTGTTCTTACTACTTTTTTTTTTTACTTTTTTCTTAAACAATAAATTATGGTTATTCCTTCCTTTCTTTTTTCTCTTTTTATTCCTTTTTTTTTCTTTTTTAATATTTTTCTTTCTTTTATCTTTCTTTGTTCTTACTACCTTCTTTTTGTTCTTTCTTCTTTTTTTTAAGCTTTTTCTGAAACAATAAATTATGGTTATTTCTTCCTTTCTTTTTCTCTCTTTCATTTTCTTTCATTTTTTCTTTCTTTGTTCTTACTACTTTGTTCTTCTTTGTTTTTTTGTTTTTTTTTAAGCTTTTACTTAAACATTAAATTATGGTTATTTCTTCATTCCTTATTTCTTTCCTTTTTTCTTTCTTCTTTTTTAAAAAAGATATTTTTCTTAAACAGTAAATTATGGCTCTTTCTTTGTGTTTCTGGGGGCTTGATTAACTGTAACATTCATATAAAATATGACACCATTTTTTTAACAATGTAGTAGTTTAAGCAGTTAAAGCTTGTCTTTAAAGTACATTATTTACATTTTTTTATAAAATACAGAACAAAACAAAAATAGCATTATTCATACACTAGTAAATACAGTAGTAAAAATGATTCAAAATGTTAATAAAAGCTAGTCAATTAAATACGAGTATGTTAAATTTTAATTGTTCATCATAGTTCTTTAAGCAATGACTGACATTAAAGGCAAATATTTTCTTTTACATAAATTTTATTCTATTTTTAAGATGTTATACTTTTACTTTTAGTAATAGTATACTAAAAAAATACAATGAATGATTCACTTTAAAAGGACATTTAGAATGAAGCCGTCTGGTTATTTAATTGCAGAGTGAATTGAATGAAGTATATTGTATAAGTATCTGTGGACTAAGTTTATAATTTTAGTTTGTTGGTGTGCATGTGTACTTTGTACATGAGTTATTTCTAAATATAAACAACTCAATATATATTTTATATATAATTGACACTAACTATGCTTTTTAAATTTGTATTTATTCTAATGTATTTTCCAATTATTTTTAATTTAATTAATACATTTTGTGTAATTGTAATTTCACTTTGTTTATGTGAGTTGGGATATATTTGTTTAAGGGTTGGGAATAATATTTGTTTCTATTTTACTGTGAAACTATCCTGTTATTTCTGTAAAGGTTTATTAAACAGATAAAAAAGGAAATTTAGTAGCTGCTATTTAATTTCGCAAAGATGCATACAATTGTGAAATAGAAATGGATATTATATTTTTCTATTTAAATATATTCCAGTACTCTGTTATATTTAATATTTAATAAGTATTATTTCTTCTCTTAATAGATTATTCTGTAAATGCTCTCCATAAATGTTTTTAAATGAACTAGTTCTCCTTTTTTGTGTTGTGTATTGAGGTAAAGCAGCGTCTGAGGCTTTAGTGTGTGCGCTGGAGCTCCGTGAACCCTGCAACCCCAGCCTGCATGTGGAGATCACTGCAGTCATCAGCCGACTGGTCTGAATCTCACTATAACAGTATATATCTCACTATAATCAATCCAGTCCACATTTATATCATCCAGGGACAAATCTGGACCTCTCAAAAATCATTTGTAATCAGTATTAGTGTATTTATTCTTTATGACCACCATTTATTAAGTTAAAACATTTATTTTTAAATCTCTATTTTTAGCAGGGAAACCTCTTGAGATTTGTAATCTCTTTTTCAAGAGTGCCCTGGACAAATATTAACAATAATGATAGTAAAAAGAAATCAACCTGGACCATCTCAAACTTATTTGTAATCAGTCAATATGGTATTTATGTCTGTGACAGGTTCGAGATCTGTTCCAATTCAACCTGATTAAAGCTCAAGCTCTGCTAAGGTCTGGTGATGTGAAGAGCGCCATCCAGTGTCTGAACATCATCATGAAGATGCCGGGAGTGCAGGGGCCCTCAGAGGGGCTGCAATCCTCCATCATCTGCAGCAGTGAGCGAGTGTGTGTGTTTCTGGAGCTCAGCGAGGCCCTCAGGCTCAATGGAGAGCAGGTGATGTGTGTGTTTATCATCTGGAGGACCACCAACTCTACATGCTTTGGATGTCTTCTTTGTCTGTCACACCCATGACAGGTCTTCAGTCTCTGCATATGAGCTGATGATCTGAATCAGGTGTGTTTGGTTAAGGAGACATAGGAAATGTGCAGAGCTGGTGGTCCTCCAGGAACGTGGTTGAGAAACACTGATCTATAGTACTGTAAACTAGTGATTCAACATACATTTGAGATTGAGTTATATTTTTTCCATTATCATGCAACCCTAAATTGAGCCAGACTGAGGAAAAACTCTGTGTTTCTCCAGCATAAGGCTGCTAAGGTTCTTGAGGATGCGGTGATGTTCTTCAGAGGGACGCCGGAGGAGACGCGGCTCACACTCGCTCATGTAGATCTGGCTTTAGCGAGAGATGATGTAGACGCCGCTGTGGTTGTCCTGCAAAAAATTCTGCCTACCGAGTCCACTTATATCCAGGCCCGAGAGAAGATGGCTCATATTTATCTGATGAGGAGAAACAATAAGAAGCTTTTTATTGCATGTTACAGGTGAGAGATCATCGTTTAATATTCAGTTTCTCAAGGAACTGCATCACAATATGAAAAAAAAAAAAAGGTTGTTCATGCAGACTTTAATGACAGACAGGTCATAGAGTTAGGTCAAGGGTGTATGTTTTTAATTAAAGGGTCACTAAACACCAAAACACCTTTTTTGAGATGTTGTCAGTCATATATGTGTCCCCCGCTGTTATAAACACTATGAGGACACATATATTGCACTAAAAAGCAAATTCGTTCTTCCAGTTAGAAACGTATTTTTGAAGCTACGTCACGGTGATTAGAGACTTGTGTGCGTTCCAGCGTGGAGAGTGGATGTGTGTTCCAGCGTTGCTCGCTCTATTGTGAATGAGGTGCAACTTCATTAATATGCACGATAGCTTCACGACTGATTTACCTGTTACAGTGTTCAGACGACAGAGAGACGCCACGTAAGAACAAGAATTTGGAGACATGGGTCATCAGTGTTGTTTATTAATGTGCTGCAACGAAGGTTTAGTTTTCATTTCCCGCTATGAGAGCGCAGCTGCATGTGACAGAAATGCGTTTGTAAGGAACATTTTTACCCGAGAGCTTTTCACATCTGGAAATGATGAAATCTAGATTTGCCGCTCGTCTCCTTTTAATAAAGACACTGCTCCAGTTAGTGTTGATTGTCCTGTCTCTACAGATTTGGTAAGTGTGTGTGATCAGTGGTCTTTGGTTGTTTGTTTATTCAGATGGTAAAGTTAGTTGGTATGGTCAGCAGTGCTCTTTCAGTGTTTAAAGACAGACCTTAGTCAAAATGATTGAGTTACTAGTTTACAGTATGTTAATATCACTGTAATATTATAGACTATATTCCCTGACTATTCACCGTAGTCTTGCAGTGCCTGCATATTGTTTTTTTCTTTTCGCCTTTCTCATTTCTTTTCAGAGACAAACCAAAATGCTTCCACACACCCGATTTAAAACCCGCATTAGGTTTGATCATTTCCAGCTCTTTTGCTTTGCCGCTACTAGCAGCACCCTCCATTTTTCCATTGCTGGATCTGACAACAGACCGCAAGGGATGATGGCCACGCCTGAGCTAATGGGCATTGTAGTTCCCGCTACCTCCCGTTCGTTCCATTTGCCTGAGCAAACTTTTCTCAGAAGACCCATTGTTTTATCAAGGCATGCCACCATGGCATACCTGTCAACATTGGGATGTAAATATATAGGGATATGCCCACCATAATAAGGGATTTCCCCGACACCCCATCCATAGGATGAAATTAGTTGTGTTTGAAAAAAAACCCCACCAAGATCGACATCTTTAGATATTATTATTATTATTATTATTATTATTATTAGTTTTGTGTATATGTCTGTTTAAACACACACCCAAAACCCAGAGTTTCACTCCATTTCAAATCCGTTTGGGAAACAGCCTCTATTCATCAGTATGGAGTGCGTCAGCTGATGGTCACGCACCGCTATATGACTGTTTTGAGGATTGCATATGAAGATGAGACGGCACCTGTAATGTAAGGAAAAGGGAATTCTGCTGTTTTTATATTTATTTTTAAGTGTTTTCATGCCTAAACAAAGCGAAAGCACAGAACAGACTCACATTTAAGAGCAAAGGGCGTCCCCTGGTGGTTTGGCGGTATGGGTTGCGTATAGGGAGGCTCTGCTCTTTAATGTTTATGGCCACTCTTCAGAGAAAGACTGAAAATACGGGAGAAATACGGAAAAATACCTTTATGGGATCATAGCAGGATAGAACTGTAAAATATGGGAGAATCCCGGGAAAAACGGGAGGGTTGACAGGTAGGGACGACGGTAATATTGAAAAAGTTTGCTATTGCAGTACAATGTTATTTACATTACCGTTACATCCCTAGCTCTTACCCATCATGTCCTCCCAATCATCCCCATCCACTAAATTGGCTCTATTACCGTCTCTCCACTCCACCTATAGCTGGTGTGTGGTGATGTACTGGCACCGTTGTCCTGTGGTTGCTGTTGCATCATTTAAGTGAAGCTGCAAACTGGTGGTGGTGTGCATGATTGTGAAGTGCTTTGGATGTATGGCCATACATGATAAGTCATCTATATAAATACACATTACATTCAAACATTACATATTTGGATTGTGAATATGTGCTTGCAGTGCTTGCTCTCTCTAACACACACACACACACACATACACAGCATGGTAAATTAACTCTTGCAAAATCATCATACCTCATTTGCCAAAAAAGACATTAGATTGCTTTGAATGATAGATGAAAGGAGGAGCCAAAAAATTAAGCTCCGCCCCCTACTCAATATTTAAATTCAGTTGGAAATAAGTCATCACACTGAAATAAATGTCTGCAGCACTTTAATATGAACTAAATATTACAATAAATATCGTCTTAAATCTGTTTCAGAGAAATAAGTGAGCAGCTTCCAGGAGCTCACACTAGCGTCTTACTGGCTGATGCCTTCATGAAGATACACCAGGTACATTTACATGATTTAAGATTTTCATTGGATCCTCCCACAGCGTCTTTATAAGCCACACATATATCTGCTTCTTAAAGCCAGAGGAAGCAGTCAGGATCTATCAGGAAGTCGAGAAGACGGCTCCGAAAGACACATTAGCCAAGAAAATCGGCCACGCTTTAGTAAAGGCTCATGAGTATGACAAGGCAAGTGGCTTTTACAGGATTATGCTGAATATTTGATCAGGAACAGGTTTATTTAATGTCAGCTTGAAATCACAATTTACAGTGATTTTGTTGCTAGCTTACATTGTTATTCTTAAGGTGAATAATTAATCTGTGGAAGTTAATACACTGAAAAAAAGTCTTCAATGAAGGTCTGATCATTTACTTTTGCGTTTGGAGTGCTGGTCCTTCTGTTAATGTCAATCTGACGGTTTTCAAAGCAGCTGCATATTAATTCCATCTCTTAACATTAGCAAAGGTTAGAATACACAAGACGTGTCACTTGTATAGGTTTTAATGGGGAAAAGTGCAATGGTCAATAAATTAAGCCCCGCCTTCTAGTACAGGAGCCAATCATTTATCTATATGCTTATTATTTTACACAGCAGCCATTTTAAAACACGAAAGCGAGGCTGCGGTGGGAAGAAACCCAGAAGTATAGGACCAGCACTGTAAACATTGCAATAACATGCTGTGGACTACAAACCTCCAGCGTTTGCTGTGATTTTAAAATGCAGAAATGGTGTAAACAAAACTTTAATATCATTTAGTTCAGTTTAATTTAAGCAATTAAAAGCATATGAGGCATCAAACAACAACACAATCTCTTTAAGAGTAATATGCTTAAGTGTCCTCCTAGACTTTAGTTCATGGCACCAGGTAAACATCGTGAGGATGCTTCCCTGCTTTAGCCTATGTAAACCGATGAGCCATAAAACACTGCAGGCCTCTGTAGCACACCCTCGTGTTGTCTGTA
Organism: Danio tinwini; assembly: GCA_903798205.1. Lineage (NCBI taxonomy): Eukaryota > Metazoa > Chordata > Actinopteri > Cypriniformes > Danionidae > Danio > Danio tinwini. The sequence goes on from CAIGQZ010032287.1 coordinate 1,134,568, forward strand.
ACAGTGTTGTCCCGGTACTGAAGGTTTAAAAACGTCCATTTCCTGCTAACATTTAAGCGCCGCTGAGTGCGTTCTTAAACAGCTCATTTACCGTAGTGTTCACTAGTGCTCAACAGAAATGACTGTGATTGGCTGTGATGGTCATCAGTTCACCACTCTTCACAGATTGAAACACAGATACACAAACACTAGAGCCTTTTATATTTTATATCCGCAAAGATCAGTTGATTCACCAAGCTCATCGCTCGTCTGTGTAACACTCGGTAAACATCAGTGAAGTGCGGTGAACTGATGACCTTCACAGCCAATCACAGTCGTTTCTGTTGAGCATGTGAACACAATGACAAATCAGCGCTGCTTAAGAACTCCATCAACAGTGCCTTAAATGTTAATGAGAAATAGACTTTTTTTTTTTTTTTTTCAATTTCAGTACTGAAATTTTGTATCGTGACAGTCTAATTTAGTGAAAGAATCAGTTCATTAACTTGAGTTTGATTAATAACGTCTAAAACCTGTGTTTGGGAAAGAAAACATTAGCTTACTAGTGCCATTTCCCTTAACTTAGCTGAAAATGAGCTCCGATATCCCTTTTTATTTTCACTATTTATTTATAATGGACCTTCGGGTCACTCGGAAGGTGGTGAAAGTGTACATTTGTGTCGCTTTCCTTTCACTGATAAGATATACTGTACAGCCAGGTACACAACATTCCTGTGTGACTTCAGGGTTTCTTCCCACCGCAGCCTCGATTTCGCTGTTAAAAATGGCGTCCGTGTGAAATCAGTCTATAGACTGACGATTCTCTGGGGGAGAGGGCTCGGACCGGACATGAATTCATGCAGGTTTTGTGTGATTTCGAACGTTTAGAAATGAAACTAACAATGTAAAACAAAGCACAAAGGCAGAACATTTTATAGGTAAGATTTTGTATGTTACAAACTTTTACAATACAATAATTATTTATAAAGCACATTTAAAAACAACCAATGTTGACCAAAGTGCTGTACATAGGAGTGCTAAAGATGGAGAAGCAGAGTATAAAAGAAACATTAACAAATAAAAGCAATAAAACCGTGATTAATTAGTATTAAAAGCAAGAGAAAATAGATAGGTCTTTAAAACAGACTTAATCACAGAAATGGAGGGGGAAAGTCTAATGTAAATTGGTAAGGTGTTCCAGAGTTTAGGACCAGCAACTGCAAACGCTCGATCACCTTGTTTTTTAAGGCGTGTTCTGGGCACTGTGAGTAAATTAAGATCATAAAATCTCAATGATCGAGAGGGAGTATACGAACAAAGCAAGTCTGTAAGGTACTGAGAGGCAAGATTATTGACGGCTTTGTAAACCAATAATACAAATTTTTAAATCAATTCTGTATTTAATGGGTAACCAATGAAGTGCAGCTAAAATCGGAGTTACCGACTCATACTTGCGGGTGCCAGAGAGTAGTCTAGCAGCTGCATTTTGTACCAGCTGCAGACGAGAGAGAGAAGACCAAATAGAGATAGTTACAGTAATCTAAGGCAAGGCAAGTTTATTTCTATAGCACATTTCATACACAGTGGCAGTTCAATGTGCTTTACATAAACAAGAATAAACAAAGACAAGTGTAAGAAAAAATAAAAACAGATAATAAAAAAACTGAATAAAAACAGATAAAATATGTTAAAACAGGTTGTAAAAGAATAAAAAAGAAGAGAAAAGAACAATAGTGCGATCTGTCTGACATAGCACAGTGCTCATTCAGTAAAGGCACAGCTACACAGATGTGTGTTCAGTGTTGATGTGAATGTGTCTAATGTTGGAGCACATCTGATCATTTCTGGAAGCTGATTTCAGCAGCAGGGGGCGCTGTTAGTAGCTGAAAGCCAATTCACCCTGCTTTGACTGAACTCTTGGAGTTTCTAGTTTATATGATCCTAAAGATCTGAGTGATCTATTAGGTTTGTATTCAGTGAGCATATCTGTAATGTATTGAGCTCCTAGACCATTTAGTGATTTATAGACAAGTAATAATACTTTAAAGTCTATTCTGAATGTAACTGGGAGCCAGTGCAAAGACCTGAGGACAGCTGTGATGTGCTCTGATTTCCTGCTTCTGGTCAGAATTCTGGCCGCAGCATTCTGGATGAGCTGCAACTGTCTGACTGTCTTTTGGGAAGGCCCGTGAGGAGGCCGTTACAGTAATCCACCCTGCTGCTGAAAAAGCATCAACAAGTTTCTCTAAGTCTTCACTGGAAACAAAGCATCTGATTCCTGCAATGTTTTTGAGATGATAGTATGCTGATTTACTAACTGCTTTGACTATTGAAATTCAGAACTGACTCCAGAGTCACACCAAGATTCTTGACCTTATTTAGACGTGTTGTTATGAAGGCATAATTCACCGTTTGAAAATTTCTCTGGGATAAAAATAGCTTTACTTTAGACAAGTGTCTGAGGTGGTAAAAGCAGGATTTTACGAGAGTACTGATCTGTTTGTCAAATTTTAAGATTTTATCAAACATAACACAGAGTAGAGATGCGCGGATCAGCTGAAACGTCACTGAATCCGCTCCTTCATTCTAAGCATCCACCCGCCCACACATATTATTTTATCTGATATATATATATCCGCACCCGACCCGCACCCGATCGACACTTCAATAATTCTAATTCTGTTTTAAGCGAGATGATAGGTCACTGTGGATCATTCATTATTAACAGCAGATTTAGCTTTTACAGTACATATACAGGAAAAAGAGAACAAAAACGGTGCCACTTCAGCCTAAACAGCAGCTATGTTCTGTTTACTTGGCCTTTTTCTTTGCACTGTACAGAAACAGAAGAGCATCTAGCCTACTGTGCCTGGATTGGGGCTGCACTAAATGAGCGTTCGCTCGCACCGCTTGTTGCAGGAATGCTCAAGCTTCTCCTTGCTGCAGTCGTGTAAATAAGTGATCTTGTTTCTCTCAGATGATAGCAGATTTCCCTCTGATGACTCCTCTAACTGAAAGTGTGCACAGTACTCTTGCCCTTAATCCATTATTTTGGGCGTCTCTCTTATCTTCACATTCTGTGAAGTTCACTCTCTGCTTTTTTGCTGATCAATTGCTATGACCCGCGACCCACCCGCAATTAATCATAATGTACTTTTTTTTATTACTCGACCCGTCCAACCCGCGGATTATCCGCAGTGCCTGCGATATAACCGCCATCCGCACATCACTAACACAGAGATTTCTTGCACACTGGGTAATATGTGGGGCCAAAGATCCCACATTAACATTTAACCGAGAAATTTTTTTTGGTGCCCAAATATGATTACTTCAGTTTTATTTTTGTTAAATAAAAAAAAATGCTCGAGAGCCAAAGTTTAAGCTCCTCTAGGCAAGCAAGGAGTGGTTGTAAGCCATTTACATCTGTTTTTCCTTCAAGGCAACTCGGGGTGCTGAAATATAACTGGCTAAACTGTCAGTGGGCGGAGTTACAAAGGTCAAAATAAAGACAAACATATTGACATATGTATTTTCAAAGGCATTGTACTGTATAAATCATACTTTAGCATTGTTTTTCAGATAAACAAGTATGTTCACTTGACATGTTTCTGCAAACATACATTGTTATAATATTTTTATGCTTTAGAAGAGTCTAAAACACGCATTCAGCAGCTTTAATGTGTGTTTGTGATGTGTTTCAGGCTGTGTGTTATTATGAGACGGCTCTGAAGAGGGATTCTCTGGACTGCGTGTTGAGTTTGGAGCTTTCTGAGCTGCTGCTGAAACTGAAGCTCTTTAACAGAGCTCAGCAGGTCCTGGAACAGGCGCTGGATCATTAACCGAGTACAGAATCAGCTCAAATAAGCATCAGTAAATGCTATGAGAGGCGGGAGTTCTCAGCTCATGTGTTGTTTCTGCGTTTGCAGCTTCTGCATTGGCTGTAATGATGAATGATGTTAAAGCTCTACGTGTGTTGGTTAAAGTCCTGCGGGCCAGGAATGAGTCTGCTCTGGACGTCATACAAAAGGTTTGTTCAGTATGTCCAATCACCCATTATGATCATTTACATGTTTATAATGTAATGTTGGGTACATTTACATACTGTAAAATGATGCAGCAACATTCAGCTGGAAACACTCTGCTTTAGTTTCTGTTTGTTTGTTTGTTTGTTTGTTTTGTTGTCAAAACACAGACACGTTTTTTTTGTTTTTTTTAAAGTTGTCGTTTTTTTTTAAGTCAGAGCTTAGTCTTCTCTAATTAGTGATTTTTTTTCTGATTGGTCAGAGCTCGGTCTACTTTTATTGGTCCGTCTTCTCTGATTGGTCAGAGCTCTGTCCACTCTGATTGGTCAGAGCTCTCTCCGCTCTGATTGGTTAGAGCTCAGTCTGCTCTTATTAGTCAGTCTTTTCTGATTGACCCAAGTTCAGACTGCTCTAATTGGTCAGAGTTTAATCTTCTTTAATTGGTCAGTCTTTTCTGATTGGCCAGAGCTCAGTCTGCTCTGAGCTTTTTTTTTTTTTTGATTGGTCAGAGCTCAGTCTGCTCTGATTGGTCAGTCTTTTGCAGGCTGAACTTAGGTCAATCAGAAAAGACTGACTAATCAGGGCAGACTGAGCTCTGACCAATCAGAAAAAAAACTTACCAATTAGAGAAGACTAATTGGTCAGTTTTTTTCTGATTGGCCAGAGCTCAGTCTGCTCTGATTGGCCAGTCCTTTCTGATTGGTCAAGTTCAGTTTGCTTTGATTGTTCAATACTTTCTGATTGGTCAAGTTCAGTCTGTTCAGATTGGTCATTGTTTTCTGATTGGTCAGAGCTCGGTTTGCTTTGATTGGCTTAGTTTGTCACAGTCTGTTGTTGATTGGTCAATAAAGTGTATTCGTGCCCAATTTCATTTACCTATTACAGCAAAAATGATTTGATAAGTACTTTCCCTGTTATTGTTTTTAAGGAATTTTAAATAGTTTTTGACAAAGTGGTCCAATCTGTGAACCCAAACAGCTCTGTGAGTATTGCAAACTGTCACAGTATTGCAAACTTTAATATAAACTACAGTAACGAATGAAAATCTGACAAAAAGATGAACATCCAAGACTTAAGAGAAAAAACTACAATCCCATAAAGCATTGCAAATGACACAATCAAATGAAAAAGGCAGGGAAATATTAAAGGTGTTGACCACAGTTAGCTGGGCTTCATAAGAGTGGGTGGAGCCCAAATATCTCTTTTTGACTGTCTGATTGGTGAATCTTTTTTATACAGCATTATGGGTAACATAGTTTTTCCTATATGAAATCTGCAGATCATCAAAATGCACACAGTTAAATTACATGGTAAAGGAAACAACATAAAGTAATTTAAGTTAGCTTGAATTATATAAATGATGCGCAAATGTGTGTCTGCTCTTCTGTCAGATGCATGATCTCCAGCTCAGAGTTATTATGCGTGTTTCGAGTGAACATAAGGCAGAATTAGAGCAACAGAAGAAGCTGTTATCTTCCATCTGCTGTGATTGGGCTCAAGAGTTTCACCTCCGACATGAGCTGGAAAAAGCCAAACATCACTATACAGACGCTTTAAACCACAGCCCGGACGATCAACAGGTCAGTCTTTCAGTGTGATCATGATGTTCAGAGGCAGTTTTCAGTGCTGTGTTTTCATACAGATCCTCCTTCATCTGGCTGTACTGTCCTATGAGCAGCGGAAGCTGGATTACAGTGAGGAGCTGTGTGTGAAGATTCTGCAGCTCCAGCAGGAACACACTGCAGCCGCAATGGTCAGATTTATACAAGATACTTCCATTAGATGCTCTCACATGTTTTTGTGTTCACGTTTTTTTTTTCACATTAAACTTTCATTAAAAATCACTGGCAAACTGTTGAGAAGAGATCTTAAAATACCTTTTATTTAGTTTTTTTTTACAGTAAATAAAAAAAAACTTAATTTGTTTACTTTTAACTTGATCTTAATTTGCTTTTAAAAGTACTTTAATTAAGTTAATTTTACAGTAAATAAAAAATATTTTCTTTAACTTGCTTTATAAGTAAATTAAATCAACAGTACTTTAAAATTTAATTACCAGTTAATTATATTATATTTAATGAGCAGCAAATATAATATATTTAATTTTGAGTTAATTAAATTTAAACTGTAATTACCAGTGAATTAAATTACCAGGAAGTTACCCGGAAATTGTAATTATAATAATTGTAATTGTAATAATTACTATTATTATTATTATTATTATTATTATTATTATTATTATTATTATTACAATTAACATCTTCAAATATAAATACATTTTTAAATGTATAAAACAAATATAAATATATTTGTCCTTCAAAGTTTTGCACTTTCTGGTTGTGAAGATAAAAATATTACATATTGTTATATTGTATGTTTGTATTTTTATGTTTTTCTGCCCTCTCTGTATTACTTTAATTGCTTAATAATAATTGAGCAAGCTTCCTTGTACATGTGTAATGACAATAAAGTTGAATCTGATCTAATAATAATAATAATAATAATAATAATAATAATAATTCATTAATTTTTTTTTAGGCTTATGCCGAGTTTAGACTGCAACATTTTAGCCCTGATTTTGACTCGCCGACAGGTTTTAAGAAATCACAGACAATGCCTGAAATCACAGGCAAATCGGTGCTCATGCACGTAACAGACACACAGTGATCTATCTATCAAAGACGTGATCTGAAAGAATCGCTGATGAGTCGCCGATGCCTGTGAGATATTTGGCGTGCTGAATATTTGGAGCTGTCGGCGATTCAAATCATGCCGTGTGAAATGAGTCTTGACTGAAAATAACATTGGCAATCACCTACAGCCAATGAAAGAGCTGCATTCACTAGTGTGGTTACCTGCAGGCCAGCTGGGGGAGAAGTTAAAAGCGCTCATTTTCAGTTTATTTGGACCCAAGAAATGGAGGAAAAACAGGCAGAAATTTAGCAGGAGCACCCGTGTCTGTGTGACATGTCATCTGAGCAAAACCATAACCGATTCGGAAAAAAAAAGTTGAGCAGAAATGACTAATTCTCTTCAAACCCAGGAGAGCAAATATGTCCATTTTCACCCCGTTAAAGGCTTCTTTCTCATCATGTAGTTAATATCAAAAGATATACAACGTGTTTTTGGTTGTGAGATGTAGTTTAGACAAAGTTGTCGGCGATTATTGCTATTTTAAAGTCATGCAGTGTGAAATCCCCTGTCGTTGATCCATCTTGCAGTGTAAACAAAGCAGCGACAAAACGCTCAGATAGTCCTGCAGTGTGAAAACATCTGTGACACGACTACCTTGAAAATCATGCAGTCAGAACTCGGCATTAATTCCTTTAGTAATCTGAGGTTGCCACAGCGGAATGAACCGCCATAATAATAATAACAATAAAGATGTCTATAAATTTCTGTGTTTGATTTTTATCCTCAGGTGTTGGCCGATACGTTGTTTTGGAAGAACCAAAAAGAGGAAGCAGTCAAGATTTATACCAGTATAATGGAGAGAAACCCTGGTGAACTTTTAATGTCATTATGACTTTGCAAAGGAAGAAAATGTTATGCATGATAATATTATTTTAATTTAATGTTTAGAAACAAAAATAGATCTTTATAGAATGGAACAAATACTGTATGGACATTTTACTCAAACACACCTGTTAAATCGCATAAGAATTTGAGAAACATTTTCAAGTGGTCTCTCATATTTTTTCCATGGCAGTATGTAGTTTTACATTTTCAAAAAACACATTTTATAGATTGTTTGTATTAGTTTGTTAATCATAACTTCTGACCTGCACATTTAATTGCATTTAATAATGACTTTTTTTGTTGCCATTTACATTAGATAACTTTCATGCCATGGCCAAGTTTCTACAGATTCTGCGCAGGATGGGGAAACTGGAGGATGTTGTGTCTGTATTGAATGCTTGTGAAAAGTTCAATCCACTTACGCTCAGAGAAGCGGGTTATCATTACTGCAAGGGTCTCTACCTGTGGTCAGTCAACAGCACCATTACTAATAACATTACTAGTCTAACGATAGTATGAAAGTCTTCAGAAACAAATAAGGATGACAGAGAAGTTTGGTTCTAATGAGGTTCATGAAAATTATATGAAATATAGTCATGTTTTCTTTTGGGATATGTCATATAAAAGGCACCCCTTATAAAAGTGATTTTTGCATAACAGCTCCCCTTTAATAGTAATTAGATACAGTTTTGTATTTTTAATTTTGTACTTTGTGATATTTTTTTTCCAACTTAAATTATTATTATTAATATTATTTAATCATTTTACAATATAACAAACAGCACAATTGACAGAAAGAATATTCAGCATTAAGTAGCATCAGAGTATACAAATATAAAAACATATACATCAACAAATCCAGGTTATGCTACTAGATTAAAACAGGAATCAAATAGCAGCTTGTAAATGGTCAGTGTGATCACAACTGGTATTATGTAGGCAAACGTCAAAGGGGTCCATAAAAATATTCCAGGTTTTTTAAAGCTATATTAGATATTCCAAATGCAGCATGTCATTCATGATATTTTTAAATAATGCAAATGTTGGAGGGAGTTCCTGTTTCCAGTTTAACAGAATACATTACCTAGATGCATAAGAAATTAGACCAATTCTTTTGGTAAAAAAATGGTCTGATACCTCATTCAAGTCCACCCCAAAAGATATATTAAAGGAGTCTTGGGATATTTCTTTCCCAGGACCATCACAGATAACTCATGTACTGAATCCCAAAACTCATTAAGTTTTTCACAGTTCCAAATAATATGGATAACGGTGCCCTTATGTTTCTTACATCGGTTACATAAAGGCGATGCATCGGGATATATCCTACTAAGGCGAACTGGGGTCAGATATATTCTTTGTATAAATTTGTAAGTTTGTTCATTAATTTTGTTACTTAATAATGAAAAGGAAATACATTAGTATACAACATCCCACTAATCATCAAGCGTCAACTGGTCCAGAACTCCGCTGCCCGCATCATCACTAAAACTCCTTCTTTTCACCATATCACCCCCATTTTATAAGATCTGCGCTGGCTTCCAATCAAACCCAGAGTAGAATATAAAATCCTCCTGCATACATTCAAGGCCATCTATAACCTCTCACCTTCTTACTTGTCTGATCTTCTCCATATCACCACTCGTTCCCGCTCTCTTAGATCCTCCTCCTCCATTCACCTCTCAGTTCCCTCTGCCCGTCTCAGCACAATGGGGAGCAGAGCTTTCAGTCGCTCTGCTCCCAAACTCTGGAATTCTCTTCCTCCTGACATCCGCAACATTGACTCTCTCCCTCTGTTTAAATCCAGGCTTAAAACTCATCTGTTCAAAATAACTTACTCTTTATAACTGCATACCACACTCTGTATCATGTCTTTACATTTGATCATCTTCTCTATTTTTATACTATTGGTTTATTTTTGAATGATTGAATTGTGTATATGATGTTGTACACTCTCAATATTAAAGGTACAAGAGCTGTCATTGGGGTGGTACCTTTTTGAAAGGTACATATTTGTACTTAAATGGTCTTTATTAATACCTCAAGGGTACATATTAGTGCCTAAGTACAAAAGTGTTCCTCTTAAAATTTTTAGGTACTAATATATACCTTTGAGGTACCAATATATACCCTTTAAGTACAAATATGTACATTTCGAAAAGGTACCACCCCAGTGACAGCTCTTGTACCTTTATTTCTGAGAGTGTACAGTGACCTTGGGCACTTTAAATAAAATGTATTATTATTATTATCCTCAAAATTAACTTAAATTATTTCTAAATTTAAGTCTTTCTATTGTTTTTGCTTGAGACTGCTAACATACAAATGGAAAAAGTAGTATAGTAAGTTATAGTAAATACTACATTAAAGTGGTATTGTACTTTGTAAATCATAGTATTTCTGGTTTTCTTCAGGCACTCTCACCAGGTGTTTTCATCTCTGACACACCTTAATAAGGCCAGAGGAGACGCAGACTGGGGAAAACCGGCTCTGGAGATGATGATCCACATCTGTCTGGACCCTGACAAGATCATCTTTGGAGGAGAGATTTTAGATAAAGGACTAAGAGAAAATATAAGGTGAGCAGAACTGAACACATGAAATGGTTGACAAATTTATGCACTAAATAGACATTTTTCGTCTAAAGATGCATGGATTGGCTAAAGGGAGGGCTTTATTCTTCTTTGCTCAACCCTTAGTCAGCTTGAGGCACTTTTAATTAGGGATGGATGTGCTTTATTGGACTACTTTTGGATTGTTGATATAAATGTGGGGTATTTGGAGCATACAAATCCTTTATTTTTTTAATTGAAGATACTTAATTTCAATGATTTGGTTAATTTAAAACATCACAACTTATGTTTAAAGCAAGGAATAAATTACTTCCGAAATGCATACAAACGTTTATTTGAAGAAATATAAGGGGGATATCATCTGAGAGAAGAATACAATTTTAGGAGGTTGAAAACAAGGACAACTTTAAAATGTTTGTGTATGTCTGTATGTGGTGTGAACTTATGGAACAGTCCAGAACAGATTCTCAAACAATGTCAGGATATTAATCAATTTAAAAAGTTGTATAAATATCTGTTATTAAAGGAATATAATGATGAAGGTGATTGTAAAAGTAAATATATTTTAATTATTGGCTGTTTGCAGTTGTGCAGTTTTTTCTGTGGGGGGGGGGTCTATGTTATAAAATGTAAATGTACAAATAAAATCAAACATATAATATGTTGAAGATGCCAAAAGGATAAAATATGTCTTGTGTAAAAAGAAGAGATAATTAAAAGAAGAAATAAGTTTAAGTAAGGTGATGCGGTGGCGCAGTAGGTAGTAGTCGCCTCACAGCAAAAAGGTCGCTGGTTCGAGCCTCGGCTGGGTCAGTTGGCATTTCTGTGTGGAGTTTGCATGTTCTCCCTGCATTCGCGTCGGTTTCCTCCGGGTGCTCAGGTTTTGTGTGTGTGTGTGTGTGTGTGTGTGTGTGTGTGTGTGTGTGTGTGTGTGTGTGTGTGTGTGTGTGTGTGTGTGTGTGTGTGTGTGTGTGTGTGTGTGTGTGTGTGTGTGTGTGTGTGTGTGTGTGTGTGTGTGAAATGTTGTGTATAAATGTTTCTCAGTGATGGGTTGCGACTGAAAGGGCATCCGCTGCGCAAAACATATGCTGGATAAGTTGGCGGTTCATTCTGCTGTGGCGACCCCGGATTAATAAAGGGACTAAGCAATGAATGAATGAAAGGGACTAAATGAATGAATGAATGAATGCTTAAGTAACAGACGAATGATGTATGTGGTAAATTGGGGGATGGGGTGGGGGGGGGGGGGGGGGGGGGTAATAAGCTTCTGCTTCATCCCGCTCCATTTTTGACCATGTTAAAATGTTGTTGTTTTTTTGTTGAAGATATTTTATTTATGATATTTATGTTTGAAATCAAATCAAAATCAGCTGGATGGGATGCCTTAGTGGAAAGGAAATGATAGGTCAAACCACCTGTAGAAAATGCACTCTGTCATTTTAACCCACACTTGCACCAGACATGCATTTATTCATTCATTTTTCTTCGGCTTAGTCCCTGATTTATCAGGGGTCACCACCATACCTGCCAACTCTCCCGTTTTTCCCGGGAGTCTCCTCTATTTCAGACCCACCTCCCGGTTTGTCATTTCTTCCGGAAATTCCCGGAATTTCAACCCCTTCCCCCAGTCCTCAGGTGATTGGTACAATCTGTTACACCCCATTCACACGGGATGTCAGCGTCAATGCTTGACAGAGGGCATGTCTGAAGTTGGGGGTGAATCGTTCGTCATAGCAGCGTCAGCCAATGAAATAAGTCAGCAATCGGCTACTGTCTGAGCTGGTGTATTTGCATACAGCGATCTGATTGGCTGGCGATCTCATGGATTTTCAGAGACAAATATTGGCAGGTATGGTCGCCACAGCAGAATGAACCGCCAACTATTCCAGCATATGTTTTACACAGCAGCAGATGCCTTTCCAGCTACAACCCAGAACTGGGAAACACTTATTCACACACACACACACATACACACACACACACACACACACACACACACACTCATACACTACAGCCAATTTAGTTAATTAATTCCCTTATAGCGCATGTGTTTGGACTGTGGGGGAAACCGGAGCACCCGGAGGAAACCCACGCCAACACGGGGAGAACATGCAAACTCCACACAGAAACACCAACTGACCCAGCCGAGGCTCGAACAAGCAACCTTCTTGCTGTGAGGCGACGGTGCATATCTGAAGTGTGCCTCACACTGATGAGTGGGCCTGACAAACCACCCGTAGAAAACACACTCTTCTCTCTCTCTAAGAAAACCTCCTTACTCTAGCACTTAATTCCCTGTGCACAAACAGTTCCTTTATGTAAATAGCACTTGTTGTGTGTATCGCCTCTTCTTGTTGAATCTCTGAAAGCCTCCCCAGTTGTAAGTCACTTTGGACTAAAGCATCTGCTAAATGACTAAATGTGAACTAACCCTTTAAATTCTGCCGTGGTTTCTCCTTCAGCGAGTCAGAGAGCGAGATGAGAATGAACATGGCACACAATCTGCTGAAGATGTTTCACCCGCGCTGCAGATCTGAGCAGGACAAAGCCGCACTGCTGCTGAATGCGTGTCGAATCTACAGCCGAACACACACACATGTGGAGACCGCATTGCTGGAGCTCACAGACACACTGGCCAATAATGTAAGACTTCAGATTTATTCTATATCAGATGTGTTCACATTTTTGCATACAGCATAAGACAATTCATCCAGTTTTTAGCCCTTGTGTATTGTTCAGATTGACTCTCCTTTGGTTATGCTGGCGGCTGTTTTTGCCCCATTGACTTCCATTATAATCACATTGTTTAAATGCCATGACGGCATATAATCATGCATATGCAATCATTATTGATTGTTGCTGTTTTTTTTCTTTTAGGAAGAGTGACAGTGTGTCATTTGTACTGTTGATCATTAGTTGTCATTAACCCTTTAGATTTGCCTGAGCAAAAAAAATGTTCAGGCTTTTATATGGAGTTCAGTAGTGTAAAACAGCAGATTATAGTGTGTGTTCATAAATACACTTACTACAGTATGTTTACTTTGTTTATTTTGATTTTCTCAGACATATGAAGATAAATGCTCTTCATATAAGAGCCAGAAACAAAGCTTTTTTGCTCTGCAACTTACGATTAACAGTAAAACATGACAACTTTTACCTCTCCCCAACAGGGAAAACCAACAACAATCAAGAATGCATGAATATATGCTGTCATGGATTTGCAGTTAAAAAATGTGATTATAATAGAAGTCAATGGGGCAAAAACAGCACCAACATAACCAAAGGGGAGTCAATTTGTTGAGATTTTCAAAGCATTTTCCTAAAATATGTGTCAAAATAAGATTTGTTCTCAAAAATCATTCCATTTGCTGAAACAGAGAAAGTTAGGGTCAAAATAAGACTCAAAATCTGCCCAGAGTGATTAAAAATGACCCAACAGCACATAAGGGTTTATGACTATTTTCATTTACAGTATTAATGAAGTCTGCAGTTCTCAGATTGTGAAGACCTGATATTATTGATGGAGTTTATTTTCCCCTTGAAGGGGTTTTTAGGAATTTAATCATCAATAAAATAAAAAATAATGGAAAATGCAATCATGTTAATGACATATGAACATTTTAGTGTTTATAAAAAATGTAAAATGTTAATAAAAATTAAACGATGTTAATAAAAAATTGAAAATGTAAGTTTTAATAGAAACATAAACATAAAAATGTTAATGAAAAATGCAATGTTAATTTTTAAAAATGAAATGTTAGTGTTAATGAAGTCTCAGATAGTGAAGAACTGATATTGGTGATTTTATTTTCTCTTTCTGAGTGTTTTTAGGAAGTGAATTATAAAACAAAATGCACATATTGCGTTTAAGGATGAATCTTGTACAAATCTTGCAATACAGGGTTGCAAAACCTGACCAGTGTTGTAATTACAGTCCATTGCCATTGATATTCTTGAGACATAATCGTATAGTTTCAACATCTGGAAATATTCCTACACCTCCCTGCTCTCCTAATACACACTTATTTAAAAAAAAACATTTTAATAATGATTAATTTAAGTAATAATTTTATTTATGCATTTTCTTTTTCGGCTTAGTCCCTTTATTAATCTGGGGTCGCCACAGCAGAATGAACCGCCAATTTATCCAGCATATGTTTTACCCAGTGGATGGCCTTCCAGCTGCAACCCATCACTGGAAAACACCACACACACTCATTCACACACATACACACTATGGACAGTTTAGCTCATCCAATTCCCCTATAGCGCATGTGTTTGGACTGTGGGGGAACCCTGAGGAAACCCACACCAACATGGGGAGAACATGCAAACTCCACACAGAAATGCCAACTGACCCAGCCGGGACTCAAACCAGCGACCTTCTTGCTGTGAGGCAAAAGCGCTGCCCACTGCGCCATCGTGCTGCCAAGTAATAATTTAAATAATAATGTTCAATTTAATTTAAATAAATCAACATTAACTGAAACCGAAAAATATGATAGCTGAAACTCTAATGCATTGCTAAAATGAAACAAACAAACCAATAAAACAGATTTATTGATTACTGAAAAAATACTAATTGCTAAAAAAAAAGAATAACAATACAGAATACTAGTATATTATTTATTTCCCACTACTATAATATATGAGATGATAACATCTGAATTAAAGTAGGGTGACAGGGTGCTCTTTTTTTTTTTAAATGAATAATTAATTAATTTGTTTAGCAGAATTTAGCATTTGCACTTCTTCGAGGGACCACATAGTAAATCTAGAAACTGTTATTAGTGGCAGAACATGATGACCTTTTATATGAATATTCATTAGGCTATGTAAGGTTATAGTTCAATTTGGTGTCTTTTCTTAGCAGTACAGAATGCCTCTTTCTCAGTGCTTAATTTGTGAAATGCGAGCTTCCGGAACAGATCGGGGTAGCTGATCCGGCATATTACCCGAGGATGGAGAGGTGTCGCGCACGAAAGTGGAGAGCGGGGTGGGGGCGGCAGGGGTTTGGTGCGATGGATGGCGGAGGGGTGACAGGAATGAAAGTTAGCGGGACAGGGGTGTCGTGAAGGGTTGGGGGGTCGCAGAAAAAAAGTGAAAGTGAACATCGGTGGGTGAGGAGGGAAATCTGTAAAATGAGGTGCCGGATCAGATTTCAGAGTTTCCAGATCCAGCGTGTTCCGGCACAGATTAAGCCCTGCTCTTTCTGCACTTTCCTGAACATGTAAATGGGAATGTTTTTTTGTTTTTTGTTTTTTAAAGAGGACCTATTATGCCCCTTTTTAAAAGATGTGAAATGGCTTTGATCCTAATAGAGTGGGGGAACTATGACGTCAATTTGTATGCAAAAACCCGGAAGGGAGTTAGCATTTTAGCAGTTCCGGTTCCCTCGTCCCAAAGTCAATGGTTTTTTTGGGATTTCAGTTAAAGCGCTTAAATAAGGTCTGTGGCTAACATAAACTCAAGATGCTTTCACATTTTATTCTACAACATAAAGCACATCAGTTACAGCACACTCTTGAGTTTTTTTATTGGTTACGCTTCTTTTAAAAGACGGTTGCTATCAAGTTGCTAATCGGGACTACAGCAGGTGTCGGAGACGTTATATGTCATCAAGCTGAACTGGTCTGGAGCGCAGCTCGCTTGTGTTAGGCATTTGGATTTGTTTGTTATTAAAGTATTTTCATGAGTAGTTTTTTATAGTTTGTAGTATTTTTCTAATTGGGAATTCATATTATGTGTAGATAATGCCTTCACTTGTAAAGACCGTCAAGACAGATTCATTTGTTGATCATTTATTTTAATTAAACGATATTATGGGGATACCGATTACCAGTGCAGCCTGTCTCTTTCCTGCTCTCAGTAATGCAGACGTGTGAATAAATGTGTAATACATGTTAACTTTCATTTTAACGTGATCCATAGATTTTTTGTCGTTTTTTTCCTTCATCTGAACACATTTAACTCTGTCAGAACTGCAACATTTACACTCCTCCTTAAAATGTCCAGCATATGTGACTGTATGGGCTGCTTTTTGCTGTACTTGGTGACAAAAAAGAATATTAAATGTTGTTCTGTGTCCATGATGGAACTTGCAGGCATATAACATTAGACTCGTCCCTCACGCCTCATTTCTGTCGTCTGTTACTAAGGTAAGCGGGCTGTATGCACGCGAGCGATGCACTTATTTAAATGTGTCTTATGATAATACTATGTAGGCACATTTATACTTACAGTTTTAAAACTTTTACAACAACCGTAAAGCAAAACTAAATGTATTTCCCACATAAAAACTTTCCAAAAGGCACGCAGGTCTATGTGCTTTTGCGTATTTATTTGTTTATAATATATAGCGTGGATTATAAAATAATAACCCGAGAGCATAAATCATTGTCATGGATCATGCTTGAAGAGTTGTCAGTAGCAGGGTGGTGCTGACGTCACAGGCGAGCGCCCTGAAGGCTCTGTAGTCAGTTTATAGCCTAATGTTAGCTTTTCAGTTCTTGCGTTTGCATTCAAGATCCAAAAGTGCTAAAAGTTGTATTTTCGTGTGAGGATTATCCGGCTGGATAAAACGTGTGAGTGTAATCAACAGTGTTTGAACACAGAGCTTATTATTTGCAATTTTCGAAAAGTCTATGGGAAAATCCTATAGGGAATTTATCGAGGGAACCAGTTTTATGCTAGCAGCCGATTCGCCTACAAGGTGACATCATATTTCCTCCACTCTATTGTGGCATTTTGGTGACTGTCACTTTAAACTCAAATGAGATTGTGCTCTTTTCAAAAGAGGGCAGAGCTACAAATGCCTGTGTGTAGTGCATAGTGGCAGATTCAAAAAGAAGACTAGTGTCCTATGCTAATGAGGGCGGGGCTTTCTCCCCTCTGATGACACGTACAAAGAGAGAATGTCAATCAAAGTGTTTCTGCAGACTACTTTGATCAAGTCTGATAATAAACAATAAAATTACACATTTTTACCATTAGAGGCTGGATATATTCACACACTGCTGACACACAAGTGTGTTTAAACCCCTTATAAAAGAGATTTTTACATAATAGCTTCCCTTTAAGTTTCAAAAAAGCTTTTTTACACGCAAATGATTAGTACATAATGATTCAAACTGTTACCGTCTGGTCTGCGCTACAGAGCACCAAGCACAAAAACAGCCAGACACAGGAAAAGTTTCTTTCCTCAGGCCATCTACCTCATGAACAGTTATATATTCCCCTACTGTGCAATAAACGTGTGCAATACTTTCTCATACACACTTGTAACACAGCACCTTATAACAATATACAATGCAATACTTTCTCACATGGATTTGTACACAGCACCTTATAACCTGTATATTTAAAACAAATCTGTACATACAACTCAACATCCAGATCTTTTTGACTAACTGCATCTCTGTTTAATGTTTATCGTCTTTTTTATATTTATTTTGTGTTGTCTCTTGTCACTTTATGTGCACTGGAAGCTTCTGTAGCCAAAACAAATACCTTGTGTGTGTGAAGCACGCTTGGCATAAAAAAATATTCAGATTCTGAGGATGCGTATTGCATATATGCATATTGCTTGAATAAATGGAGTTGTATTCGTGTAATCCGAAGCTGAAATGCTGTTGTTGTCCAGGTGATGTTAGAGGCGTGTTTGCTCCTCATGGCTGAAGCTTTTGTCCAGCTGAAGCAGATTCCCAAAGCCAGAAACTTCCTCAAACGCCTCACCAGGATGAACTGGAGCGACACAAATGCAGATTATATGGAGAAAGGCTGCCTGCTGCTGGCGGATATGTACATAAAGATGGGCAAATACACTGAGGGCCGCACACTCCTCCACAGCTGCACTCAACACAACAAGGTGATTTTTTTTTATATACATATTTTTTCTTCTTCAGTTACACTGTTAAACATATCCGTTAATGAACAGTTTCTGTATTTTTGTGATTATTTTATATCTCATAAGCAGGGCTTAAAGTATTCCGGCACCGTGCCGGATCTCCGGCGTGTTGCCGTGAAGAAAAAAAATTACATATATTAGAGCCTGTGCATGCGGTTTAATTAGAGATGTTTAAAATAACTGATTGATCGTTAACTGAAAGAGTGCGTTTGTAACTGATTAATGGTATTAGTTAAACGATTAAAAAATATTATTTATATATATTTGTAAAGTTTGGCTGCATAAGGGGCCGATCACAGCAAACACGATTTTTGCATTGAGTGGCGCATCTGTTGAATGGTTTACTAACAGCTGCGAGTGTTTTACGTGCTGCTTATGCGCTCTGGGCGCCTCATGTTTTGCTGTTGAGCGCTAAGTGCTCGAGCTTAAAAAGCGTGTTACGTCAGTCACGTCTTTATCATTCTTCAATCAAATGAAAGCACCAGAGATACTTCATTACTGTACTTAAGTAGTTTTTTCTGGTATCAGTACTTTACTCCACTACTTATTTTTTTGACAACTTTTTACTTTTACTTTTTACATTTTTACACAAATATCTGTACTTTCTTCTTACATTTTTTAAACCACGGTCGTTACTTTTATTTTCATGTGTTTGGTGGCGCGATTTGTATTATGTCTTGTCATTTCGCAATAATATGAGCGCCTTTTTGATGCAATCAATCTATTTTTCCTCATTGCGCGCCTGCGTGCAGCAGCGCGCGGCTTCTTCAAGGCTAATGCGCACCGTACATGGCCTAGTTCATGAAGATTACTACTATGAAAAAGGCTAGGATTACTACGCAGTGACAGAGGGAGTCGGCAAATTTAACATGACTGATGCTGCCCTGTTACACGATAATAAAACACCTTTTGCTCGATCGGATCACAAGTAAACGAGATCCATTCCTGTCAAAAAACATGCTGTTTAAATGCTTAAGCCTTTGGTCCACTTCTGATCATACTGCACAGGCTTTCTCTGGTCTTTCAATCTAATACCGCGAAAAATAGGGCTTTTTGTAAAGATTAGTACATTTAGTACTAAAACAATCAAATACTTTATAAAACATGTATGCATTGCGGTTTATTTCCTTTATTTCTGATGAGTTCATATCTCCTAATACAGAATTTATGCAGTTTTTATATTTTTAATTAACTATTTAATTTTACACAGGCCTCTACTGTTGTCTTCAATTAATATTTTTTAACAAATATTTTACAACAACAAAAGGTAACTATACTGGGCAATTTATGTGTATGTTACCTGTCATAGCTGTGTATGTCGCTTTTAGCATAGAATAAATGTATTACAGTTTTTCTCAGTCACTTTTTCTCACATCAGAACTGAAATTTGCAAAACAGTAGGTCTAAGTACATTTCTCAAAACATCACGTATAAATAGCAAAACACCATGGATGACCTGCAAAAGCCAGTCTCCAGCTCAAAATCCTTCAGTTCATCTCTCAAAACTAAATTTCTGTCAATGAACATGTCAGTGGCGTCAGAATGACATGTCCTTGTGTCGTTGTATATGAATAAGACTCAAATTACTTAGTAGTCATGTTGTCTATAACAGTGTACTCTGGAAGGCTGTTCTGGTGTAAACTATGGCAATATTTTTGCTGTTTGTACTGTAATTAATTACCAGATCATGTCATTCTGATACAGAAAGGAAAAGAGTCGCTTTTTACTTTTTTTCTTTTGTACATTTTTCAGGCGGTGGTACTTTACTTTTACTTAAGTACAAGTGTAGTCAGTACTTCTACTTTTACCAGAGTCGTTTTAAACATGAGTATCTGTACTTCTACTTAAGTAAAGGATGTGTGTACTTTTGCCATCTCTGGAAAGCACTGCAGGGTTTCTGTTGAGGTGACAGCAGGGTTTGTATCAAGGCGATTAAGGAGAACTTTTAATGATGGAGGAGAGACTTGTGGTTGCTGTTTCAAGTTGTCCAGAGCTGTATGACTTTACAGATCTTGAATATCACAATATTATTAAAAACTACAATTATAACATCTACAGCAACACGACTCGTGCACAATACGGGTCAGCTGATTCAGTCGTTTCCTAGTGACATACAAAAGAGCATGTTCTTTGTCTCTTGTCAACATAAAGGCAGTGCGGTGCGCCTCGAGTTTTTGGAACGGAAAGGTGTGCTCTTTAAGATCGGCCCCTAAATGTGCAACACATATATACTGTATTAACTTGTGGGACAGTAACACGTGCAAACACACGTGTCTACAGCCGTATTTTGACAAAGAAGCAAAATGAAAGAAGGATATTTCTGGTCACAGTTTGACACAGATGAGTTGACATAAACCAGAGTTGATGCTGATCGCCTCTGTGCTGCATGGAGCCGCGTCATAAACTTAACAAACAGGCTATTGATGATTTAGTGAACAACCAACAAACCAACCTGTTTTCATTTGGAAAATTTGAGTTATTAAGAGTTCTTATATAATATCAGTTTTTAAAATAGTCTACATAATCTACCAATCAAACAAATCCAAAGATTTTCTAGATTTTTGTACAGTATAATGATAACTCCGCACCAAACTAAGGCTTTCATTTTACAGCTTATAAAACATGTACGCAGATTAATGCAATATCATATGTGAACAACACAATTGTTATACACAAAGTTCATTGTCATTTTCTTACATCACACACAGCGCACTGCAGCACATGAACCGCGACGGAGAAAATAAGTCATAATCTTTCATCTAATGACTTGTTGACAGAGGTTTTGTGAAATAATAATAACAGCGGAGCATTAATAAATGCATATTTCCTGTGGAGCGATCGATTTGAGGTAGCCTGATATTTTTATTTGACAGAAGAAAAAAAACATGATTGGACAAACAGCAGCAGACCCTCAGCCTCCTCCACTAGACCAGCTCCATCTTCTGCTCCAAGTGTCTTAAAAAGAAAGAGTTTGCAGGACTTTGCTTACAACCCAGAAAGAAAATGAAAAAAAATAAGTGATAATGGTCTTGATTTCACTTCTAATCTTCAGTTTAGCAGTTCAGTTCTTTAGCACTTTGAGCACTTAAAGCTCCTGTTACTTTATTTTTGTTATTATTGTCAATATTTGAAGCAAGTCCATCTGTGCAGTTTCTCTCCAACCCCCCACTGCATAAGTGTTTATTTGCGGTTGTGAATTGCATTATTGGATGTTGATCTCTGCTCTGTCCACTTCTGATGTTGGAAATTCAACTCTACAGTTTAACAAAGTGACTTTTATTGACATTTGAGTCGTTTAAATTAATATAATTTATAAGAAATAATAATATGTAGAGAAATAAGTCTGTAAAATGACAGTAACTGTGCTGCAGTTTATTGCAAGGTTTCTATAGCCTAATAAACAACACCAACACACAATACAGCACTGCACACTATAACACATGTGCTGAAATGTCACTTTTTTACATTTTTCAAGGTTAAAGTCACTAGATCAAGATCCTATAATGTAATCCAAAAGCACAAATAAATGGGGGAAAATAAATAATAAAAACATTAATCACAAAATATGGAAAACTGCTAAATTATGCATATTTTTTACAGGGTAGCAAAAAAATGTAGTCAGATACTTGAAATTGTATGTAAAATGTGAATTTCAGATTAGTCTAAACAGGCTTTTAAACATCCTACTATTTTGGTGTGAATATTTTAAAAACATGCAGATGAAAGAGCAGGCACTGACATGAGACATGGTGTCACAGCACAGCTCATTAATATTCATGACCATTCCAAATATGGTCAAAACCTTACACATTAAACATTAGTACCAATTCTTAGGGTTGAAAATGCACCTATTAAAATGTCTGGAGGATTTTTGAGCTTAACTAAGCCACATACCTACTATGTATGTACATTTCAGAGTTCTATTTAAGATTGTTTCAATGCATTTTGTAGCAACTTTAAGCTGAATTTGTTATGTTTTTGTGAGTATTGAGCTGAAATAACAGCTATGATGTGTTTATTTTCAGTCATGCAGTAAAGCGTATGAGTATGAGGGCTTTATGCTGGAGAATGAGCAGAGATATAGAGACGCAGCGCTGCAGTATGAGCTGGCCTGGAGACACAGCAGACAGCCTGCAGTCGGTATGATGGAGGAAATAACACTACATACAATCTATATGCTTTAACCCTGATGTGCTGTTGGGGATGTTTTGATTTTTTAGTTTTAATTTAGCCACAAACTTCTCTGTGTTTCAGCAAATGGAATAATTTAAGAAATCTTATTTTGACACACATTTTGGTAAAATGCTTTTCAAAACCTCAACAATACACTCTGGGCAAATTTACCACACTTTTTTATGTTGCTGTCTGTTTTTTCCCCTTTGACTTTTATTATAATCACATTTATAATTGCAAAGCCATGACAGTATATAATCAGTGGTGTAAAGTAATTCATTACAAATACTCAAATGACTAATTGAGTAGTTTTTTCTCAGGAATTGTACTTTACTAAGTAGTTTTAAAAATGTGTACTTTTACTTTCACTTGAGTAAATTTTTTGTGCTGTATCTGTACTTTTACTCCACTACTTTCCTTCAACCTGTAGTCACTGTTTTATTTTTTCTTGTCTATGGGGATTAGATAAATCAGTCTTGTGATTCCTGTCCAATCAAATCGCACATAGAAGGTAAATCGCCTTATAATGAACTACCTCAAGACATGGGTGATTTATAATTGCAGCAAACCATTTGAAAGCATTAAAAGTGTCCAAGAGGATGTCCAAAATCTTTACACGCATTGACCCGGAGACTGTTTAGATGCATGTCACTAGCTATGTTTCCATCCAAAAATGCGAATAAACTTGATGAGGAAAACAGGAATATCGCATAAAAGATTTCATTTTTCATCCAGCGAGTCAAAGCGAACAAAATTGTTGCTTCCTCATTAACTGGCTTAATTTAAAACATAATTTACTTTGGTAGAAGAAGCTGCATGAATCTTTTCATCATTTAATAAATGACTTGGGCCTCAGAAGGCAATCCTGACACGCAGTGAACGCTCGGTGGCATTTGGAGGCGTGAGAAGCGGAGCACATTCTGGAGGTAATCAATAATATAATAACACTACTGAAACGGTTAAGCGTTTTAGAATGACCAAAACAACATTTCAAATGCTCTACAATGTGCTCAGCCCGCTTGATTGTTATTACATGATCTCTAAAATTTGTGCTGTAAAAATGTTTCTGTTGCAGTTTATGCGCATCTTATCGATTAAAATGTTTATCCTACTCAGTTATGCGCATACATTTTTTTATGCGCATTTTCTAATTTTATGCTCATCTTGGCATTTCCATCAACCGTTTTTTGAATGTGCATATCCAAAATGTAATGTAATGTAATGTAATGTGTACTTATATAGTGCATTTATTGTGTATGGCCATACACCCAAAGCGCTTCACAATCATGAGGGGAGTCTCTTCACACCACCACCAGTGTGCAGCATCCACTTGGATGATGCGATGGCAGCCACAGGACAACGGCGCCAGTGCGCTTACCACACACAAGCTATTGGTGGAGTAAAGAGACAGTGATAAAGCCAATTCGGTGGATGGGGATGATTTGGAGGCCATGATGGGAAAGTGCCAATTGAGGGACTTTGGCCAGGACACCGGGGTTACACCCCTTCTCTTTTACAAGAAGTGCCATGAGATTTTTATAGACCACAGAGAGTCAGCACCTCGGTTTAACGTCTCATCCGAAAGACGGCGCCCACTGACAGTATAGTGTCCCCTTCACTTATACTGGGGCATTAGGACTCACACAGACCACAGGTTGAACGCCCCCTGCTGGGCTCTCTTAACACCACTTCCAACAGCAACCAAGTTTTCCCATGTGGTCTCCCATCCAGGTACTGACCAGGCTCAGCCCTGCTTAGCTTCAGTGAGTAACCGGTCTTGGGCTGCCGGGTGATATGGTAAAATGTGCATAAAAATAGGTGGATGGAAACAGCTACTGATGAGAAGATGATGGATGTTTACTGTATGTTGACCGAAATGGCCTTAAACTTCTAGCAGGCACATGACATCAACAAGATGTCAGATTGACATTGTACCTTAAAGGTCACCTAGGTTACCCCTTTTTCCAGATTTAATATAAGTCTTTTGTGTCCCCAAAATGTGTCTGTATATTTCAGCTCCAAACACCCATCAGATTATTGATTATAGCTTTTACTAATTTGTGTTTTATAGCTCTCAACAGCTTGTTGCTGTTTTTGGGTACTGGGCCTTTAAGGCTAGTCCTCCCCGCCCACCGTTCCCACGTGCCTGTCATCGTGCCTCAGTCTTCGCCCTCGGCTGCCTCAGACAACTGACAGACATAAAGGAAGCAGATCTCACGTTACGTTTGTGAGAAATACTACAGTAAGACCTTTACCAATGAGTATTTAATGCATTTGTTGTGGAGCTGCAACAATGAGTCACACACAATGTCGTCACAAAGTTCACACACACACACACACACACACACAGCGCAGACACACACACACATACAGCTCACAAATTTAGCTTTGCACTTGCTTTGCACGCAAATGTGACAAAATAAACCTGATTTAACGTCCACAAACCAGGATTGAAGCGTCTTCTTTTATTATTGTACTGACATGTGGCTGTGGTGAAGTAAATCTGATGTAAATAGCTGTAATTCATTAACATGTTAACAAACGTCACAAAACATGTTAAACTTGTAAAACTCACTCTTGATCTCATTTGATGATGATTGATGATCCTAGAGAACTGAACAGACCTTTTTTATCCTCGGTTGATTTGCTCACGTCCTGTCTTGTTGATTTGATTATACACGTTACTACAGAGACATGTTAATACGCAGCTGTCAATCAATATTGGTGGGCGAGGGGACAGCACTCCTATATCAAGTTGCAGTCGGTCTCAAAACTGCTCCAATTGGTCCACCGTTTCTATGTTGTTAAATTGAAAAAAAAGGACTGAGTGTGTTTATATCACCCCAATATGACGGTCTATAGACTATACCTACACATACTGTAAGTCTGTTCAAACAGCTTGAAAAGTAGATTTTTCACCATAGGTGCCCTTTAACATCGTGGAAATGTTACATTTTGTTTGGAAATAAAAAAATCGTGTTGATGTCAGAACCCAACGTCAGGCCGACAACTCCAACGTCCAACCTAAAATCAACCAAATATTAACGTCTAATGATGTTACAGCTTGACGTTGTGTGGACATTACCACTATGACGTGGATTTTGGTTGCCATACCTGACGAATAAATGTCACTATTTGACATCAATATGACTTTGGTTTAAGATGTTGGCTCCACATTAGATTTTGGTCACTTTCTAACAACCTAAAATCAACCAAATATCAACGTCATATGACGTTATTATTGGAGATCAAAATAACGTCCTTAGACGCTGGCTAGACATTGAATTTTGGTCACCTGACATCACAACCTAAATCTAACCTAATATTAATGTCTCATGATGTTGTGTGCCTGCTGGGCAGTAACTAGAATCACTACAGAATGTTACGTTTACACACATCCACAAATGACATGTAAATGCATCAGTTTTGTACAGCGTGATACTCACTACTCTCGAGTACTTCTGAAAGGTCTTTTTACTAATACTTTGAGTAATATTTACAACAGATGCTTTAATAGATAAAGAATTAATTGTTCTTTTACTTAAGTATGATTTTTCAGTACTCTGTCCACCACTGCATATAATCATGCGCTCCTGGTTGTTGCTGGTTTTCCCTGTTGGAAAAAGGGAGGATGTGTAATTTTTTACTGTTAATCATCAGTTACAGTGCAAAAACATAAAAAAATTGTTTCTGGATTTTATCTGGCTTATTTGTGTGTGTGTGTGTGTGAGTGCGTGTAAAGGGTTAATGCTACCAACAACAGTGATCAACATTAAAAATGACACATTGTCCCTCTTCCTAACAGGAAAAAACCAGTGACAATCAACAATGCATGATTATATGCTGTCTTGGCTTTGCAGTCAATAAATGTGATTATAATAGAAGTCAATGGGGCAGACACCAACATAACCAAAACGG
This sequence comes from Danio tinwini, assembly GCA_903798205.1. NCBI lineage: Eukaryota > Metazoa > Chordata > Actinopteri > Cypriniformes > Danionidae > Danio > Danio tinwini. Next base: position 1,160,658 of record CAIGQZ010032287.1, read on the forward strand.
TTAACATCTAATAATGTTAAACACTTTCATGATCTTCCTGACCATTGCACTTGTATCTGCTGTGAAGCATTTCATCTTGCCTTGAACTATCTGAAGAGCCAGAACTACACGCTGGCGGTGGATGTGTGTCGACAGGTTTGAAGAGTTTTATTCTAAACCATATTAGTGTGTGAGATCTGGGCAAATAGAAAAACTGTAGGATTTTGAAGCTGATTAAATGAGTAATAGGTGTGTGTTGTGTTGTGTTGTGTTGTGTTGTGTTGTGTGTGTGTGTGTGTGTGTGTGTGTGTGTGTGTGTGTGTGTGTATGTGTGTATGCATGCGTGTGTGTTACAGGTTTTGCAGCAACATCCAAATTATCCACACATCAACACTGAGATCCTGACCCACGCTCAGCTCTCTCTCCGCCTGTGACTGAGTGTGTGTGAGTTTGTTCTGTGTGTTTGCGCGCAATAAGAAAACGGTAAGTATTTATCTAAAAGGTTTTATACTTATAAGTAGGCCCACACCAAATCTGCGCGCGCAGAATTCTGCAGATTTTCCGCAGATTTTTAGCCCATCATTAATTCTGTTTATTTACTTGAGTAAATGTGTGTAAATCTGAATTTATTCAGTGTTTAAATTACACATATTTCACATTTTAAGGTTTTAGTTATGAGACTTCCAAAATAATTCCGCAGAAATCCACAGGTTTTTACCAAAATTCTCCGCAGAAATTGCAAAAAACGTCCACAGATTTCGTCTGGCCCTACTTATAAGCTATGATCAACACAATGTCTAATACTGAGTGTGCTGATCTTACTGTATTTCAGTCCAATCATTTCCAAAGAAAGTGTTGTGTGAACTGCATATATACTGGTGAACGTAGAGAAATGTGTGTAAATGCAAACAAAAAGATAAGCTGAAAAGTATTTTAACACCACTATTGCTTAATATTTTATAACATGCATCAAAAAGGAGACGTCCTATATTGGTGCTTTTATAAAAGTGACTGATTATGAAGACATAGCAAGCATTAAACACAAGTAAAGTGTTTAAGGCTTCTCATAACTTAAATAAATAATATATAAGAAATACTAAATATAATTAAATATGTAATGTTTTACTATTATAAAAATGGCGACACGGTGGCTCAGTGGTTGGTACTGTCGCCTCACAGCAAGAAGATTGCAGGTTTGAGTCCCAGCTGGGTCAGTTGGCGTTTCTGTGTGGAGTTTGCATGTTCTCCCCGTGTTGACGTGGGTTTTTTCCGGGTGCTCTGGTTTAACAGTCTAAACACATGCGCTATAGGGGAATTAATTAACTAAATTGGCCGTAGTGTATGAGTGTGTGTGTGAATGAGTGTGTATGGGTGTTTCCCAGTACTGGGAAGGGTATCCGCTGTGTAAAACATGCTGGAATAGTTGGTGGTTTATTCCGCGTTGGCGACCCCCTGATGAATAAAGAGACTAAGCCAAAAAGAAAGTGAATGAATGAATGATCAACACGGTCTAATATTAAGTGTGCTGATCTGACTGTATATCAGTTCAATCAAATAAACTGGTGAACGTAGAGAAATGTGTGTAAGTGCAACCAAAATTATGCCCTAAATTTCAGTGTATTTTAACATCTAAATCTAACTTTAATACACCACGATTCCTCAATATTTGAAAGCTATTTTATAACATCAAAAATGAGTCCTATATTGGTATAAGAGTGATTATAAAGCCATAGAAAGCATTGTGTTTGATGCTTCACATATATATTTTTATAAAATAAAATAACAACATATAATATAAACATTAATTATTATAAAAAAATGTATAAAATAAAATGTCAAAATATGAGTGAAATAATGTTCCATCCTCACATTTATGCAAAAAACTGTGTATTCTGGGCTGTATTTATTAAAATATATCAAATAACAATTCATATTAAATGCGATTCTGTTCAATTCTTGCTGTCAAATGTGTAAAATATAATGTTTAAAATGATAATGGCAAAGATTAATTGTATTTTGGACTAACTTTAATCTTTAAATAGTATTTTAATGTGTCAGAAAAGGATCTTAGTGTCTAAGAATTTAGTCTAAATGGAATTGTCTTTCAATAAATAACCCCTGTTATTAAATAACCCCTGTTATTAATCATATACAGACAGGTGAGTGTGTGTGTGTGTGTGTTCTTTAAAATTGCATTATGTACATATATTTAAATGTGATTGTAATTTTGTTACAGCTAGTGAATGATGCTCACCATTTTACTCATTTTAGAAATTATATTATTATATTAAAATGAAAAAACGTGATCCAGATTAGTTCGTTAGTTTGTTGTCTGAATTGTTGTATTCTTGTGTTGTTGCTGCAGGCGGCGCTGCTGAGCTCTGCTGCTGTTGACATTTACCAGGTACATGCACATACGAGTAAATGACAATAACATGAAGTAAATTGCAGCAGTTTACACTCTTAAAAGATTAAAGAGTGTACAACAAGAATGTAGTTATGGTATGTACACGTTGGTCCATGTATTATCTTGAAAAAGCACACAAAATGTGGCTTTTTTGTTTAAAACATGGATTTTTGTTTAGACATTTAAATATCTTTCTAATTTATTTGTTAGTTTCTTAACTAAAATTATATACATTTAATTGTAGTTTGTAAATCGCATTGTAAATAGCAACTGTTTGTGCATGTGTGTGTGTGTGTGTGTGTGTTCACTCAATAATAATAGTTAAATGTTAAATATATATATATATTATAAATAATTGCTTTAATTTAAATATTAGTATATAGTCATTTAGATTAAATATAATAATAATAATAATAATAATAATAATAATAATAATAATAATAATAGGTGTCACAGTGGCGCAACGGGTAGCACAATCGCCTCAATGCAAGAAGCCTCAGTTGGCATTTCTGTGTAAAGTTTGCATGTTCTCCCCGTGTTGGCGTGGGTTTCCTTCGGGTGCTCCGTTTTCCCCCACAGTTCAAACACATGTGCTATAGGTGAATTGATTAACTGAATTGGCCGTAGTGTATGTGTGTGAATGGGAGTGTATGGATGTTTCCCAGTGATGGGTTGTAGCTGGAAGAGCATCTGCTATACAAAACATATGCTGGATAAGTTGTCGGTTCATTCCACTGTGGTGACTCCGGAATAGTAAAGGGACTAAGCCAGAAAAAAATGAATGAATGATGATAATATTAATAATGTAAAATTTTTAATATAGTAGTAAATAAATAATAAATGAGTATATTTAAACTCATAAAATGTAATATGCATATTTATTTATAATTGTTGTTACTACTATTATTATTATTATTATCATCATCATCATCATTATTGTTGTTGTTGTTTTTGTTGTTGTAATATTATGACATTGTTATTAATTTATTATACATTAATTGCTTTATTTATTAAATAGTTATTAATAAAAAAAATAGAAATAAAATATATTAAATAATTACTTTTATTTAAACTCCTATTATAATAATATAATACTCATATTAGATAACATGTTTTATATAATAAGTGAGATTAAAAATAATAATAAAAAACATATTTTGAGAATCTAAAATATTAGCAATTAATTTTACATTTAAAAGTGTGTATAAGTTAGATGATTGCATTTAGAAAAATAATTTATATATATATATATATAGGAGTTGTTTGGAAACAAAGATGCATGTAAGATTGTATAAAGTCTTAATAACAGGAAAACTGGAGAGAGAGAAAGAGGGATGTTGTGACAGAGGAAATGATGTCGTCACTAATGCTGCAGTACCTGTGTGTGTATCATCATAACGGATTATTCAGAAGAAGAAGAAGAATCCAGAAGACGAGAGCGAGTAGAGTTCAACAGCTCCACACACAGCCGTAAGTGCTCAGACTTCTCTTCTACTCTTCATTTTAAAGACACAGCAGAATATATTACTCTCTCTCCCTCTCTCTCTCTCTCTCTCTCTCTCTCTCTCTCTCACACACACACACACACACACACACACACCTTTACCATTTCTCACATCATCAGATTATTTAACTTTGCTCAAAGTTAAACTGTCAGAGTAAGTTCATCTCGATAACTTTAGAATTGATAGAATAGAATGATGGAGTAGAATAAAATAGTATGGACAAGAATGAAAGAATAGATTGGTTAGAATGATGGTATAGATTGATAGAGTATAAGGATATTACAGAATATAACGTTATAGAATAGAATGATAGAATAGATTAGAAGGATTGACTAGAATTGTATAATATTGAATATAGTAGAATGATGAAATAGAATGGAATGATCAAATAAAATAGATCAGATTAAGAGAATAGAATGATATAATATAAAGCAGAACATTATAGAATAGAAGGGAATAATAAAATAAAATGATATAATAGATCTAAATGATAGAATAGAATGATAGAATAGGCTATTATAGAATAAAATGATAGAACAATAGAGTAGAATGATAAAATGGAATGGAATGATAAAATAGAATAGATCAGAATGATAGAATATAGAATAAAATATAGCGTAGAATTATAGAATAGAATGGAATTATAAAATAGAATGAAAGAATAGAATATTTTAGAGTAAAATAATAGAATGGAATGATAAAATAGATCGATAGCATATAGAATAGAATATTATAGAGGAAAATGGTAGAATAGAATGGAATGATATAATAGAATATAAAATAGAATATTTTACAGTAGAATGATAGAAGAGAATGGAATGATCAAATAGATTGATAGAATA
>CAIGQZ010032287.1:1188119-1216210 GCA_903798205.1 Danio tinwini
CTATATTCAGATTATTCCTATCTATATTTTATTCAATATTTCAATTGTTATCTATATTTATTCCTATCTACATTTCGAGCAATATTTCATTTTTCCTCTATATTTGGATTACACAATTGTATTCCTATCTGAATTCAGATTATTTCTGTTTATGTTTTAGTGAAATATGACAAACTTTAGTTTTATTTATATCAATATTCCAATTATTCCAATCTATTTTCTGAATATATATGCAAATATTTTGTTTTATTCACATTTATATTCTGATCACACCCCCGTTTTATTCATATCTATATTGCTTTTTATACAGAAGGGTTTCTTATGTCATTTACATGATATTATATAATGTTTTATAATTTTTTTACTAAACAAATATGGTCAAATCTGAAAGCGTCTGAAGAAGGTCATTATATTGTAGTGTTGTTTTTACTGTAAACATCGACTCTGGCATCTGTTGAGTGTAAATCTGAGTCAACATGAGCTTATGATCCTCAAGTAGAATATGAAAGTGTATATCTGAGCTTGTTGTGTGTGTGTGTGCAGGTCTGGAGCTGTGTGACCCGTCTCTGCGTCTGCTGGTCACCATGCTGGCTGGCTTGACCATGTTCTCCGGCGAGCTCCTGCTGCTGGCCGTGGCCCTTGGCTGCGGCTCCTGGAGGGGTCTGATTGGAACCGGAGCCGCTCCGCTCTCTCTTTTCCTCTGCTACGGGTTAGACACACACACACAGTTCACAATGAGCTGAAGAATAGGTTATTTACTATTACCCAAAGCCAGGCTGATGTTGCACAGGTATATTTGTAGGAATAGGCGACAGTACAGTCAAAATGATCATATGACAAAATCATTACAATATTAAAGGGAGTTATTATAAAAAATTACATTAATAAGGGGTTTAAACACAGTTGGGTGTCAGTAGTGTGTGAATATGTCCAGCCTCTAATGGTAAAAATAAATTAATTATATTTATTATCTATTGATGATTTAGTGAACAACCAACAAACCAACCTGTTTTCATTTGGAAAATTTGAGTTATTAAGAGTTCTTATATAATATCAGTTTTTAAAATAGTCCTACATAATCTACCAATCAAACAAATCCAAAGATTTTCTAGATTTTTGTACAGTATAATGATAACTCCGCACCAAACTGAGGCTTTCATTTTACAGCTTATAAAACATGTACGCAGATTAATGCAATATCATATGTGAACAACACAATTGTTATACACAAAGTTCATTGTCATTTTCTTACATCACACACAGCGCACTGCAGCACATGAACCGCGACGGAGACGGAGAAAATAAGTCATAATCTTTAATCTAATGACTTGTTGACAGAGGTTTTGTGAAATAATAATAACAGCGGAGCATTAATAAATGCATATTTCCGGTGGAGCGATCGATTTGAGGTAGCCTGATATTTTTATTTGACAGAAGAAAAAAAACATGATTGGACAAACAGCAGCAGACCCTCAGCCTCCTCCACTAGACCAGCTCTATCTTCTGCTCCAAGTGTCTTAAAAAGAAAGAGTTTGCAGGACTTTGCTTACAACCCAGAAAGAAAATGAAAAAAAAAAAGTGATAATGGTCTTGATTTCACTTCTAATCTTCAGTTTAGCAGTTCTTTGAGCACTTGTTATTGTTTAGAAGAAAACACTTTACTTGACATAGTACTTTTAAATAAATGGTGCAAAGCATAATCATTGAAGAGTCTATCTCAGTCTCAGTTTCACAGATTTTTAAGCACTTTAAGCTCTTGTTACTTTAATTTTGTTATTATCGTCAATATTTGAAGTAAGTCCTTCTGTGCAATTTCTCTACAAGCCCACCCCCCGCACGATCAGAAGAACTACAGATTCAGCTACAATTTTCTTTAATGCTCGACTGGGATTTAACTCTTTTCTTCATGATTGATTGTGCTGTAGTTACTGCTTCATGAAGCTTCTCTGTTTCTGTCATCTACATGTGTGTTTGTTGGTCTTCAGGATCCCGGGGGTGTTTCCAGAATCGCCGCGATGGCTTCTGCTGACAGAGAGAACTGGAGACGCAAACTCCTTTTGTGAGCGCAGCGACCGCCAGAGAGACGACGACAGCTTCACCGGTCAGTGCTCTAACAATTTTTAGGGGGATAGATTTCATTTTAGGAGGTTCACCCAAATACTGTATGAACATTCTGTCATCATTTACTCATCCTTCACTGGTTCCAAACCTGTTTGAGTTTCTTTCTTCTGTTGTACGCGAAGGAAGTTATACTGAGGAATTAAGGAAAACAGCCATTGGCTTTCCATAGTATTTTTTGCTCCTGTTATGGATGTCAATGGCTGCTTCCATTCTTATTACATTCATTCATTCATTTTCCTTTGGCTTAGTCCCTTTATTAATCAGGGGTGACCACAGCGGAATGAACCGCCAACTTATCCAGCATATGTTTTACACACCGGATGCCCTTTTAGCTGCCACCCAGTACTGGGAAACACTGATACACATTAATACAACACCAACTGACCCAGCCAAGGCTCGAACCAGTGACCTTCTTGCTGTGAGGCCACAGTGCTAACCACTGAGCCACCGTGTCACCCACAATTCTCATTTCAAAAATGCTTAATAGAGACAGCGTGATGTGCAGAAAATTCGTACACTCACAGCTGAGTAGGAGAAACTGTTTATTCCATAAGATAAAATACTATAATGGAAACACATTTACTGAATAAAATCCAGCATGCACATACAAAAATAATCATGTGATTTATTTTTAAGAGGAAGCAGCTAATTTATACAGTGCAAGGGCAGTCTGCTTTCTGTCGGCACTGGGTCTTTGCGTCATTAGTGGAGCTTGCAGCTCTCCATGTTTCCAGCTTTCCATTGTTGCAGGTCTGAAATGTTGTTCTGCTGATTGTAAAAGGCCTCAGCCCTTCATCAGTCCATCATCACAGTGCTTCAGTATTCTTCTTCTTCTTCTATTATTATTCCCTACAGAACTGTCTTGAGCATCTGTCTGTGCTTCCATCTCATGCCTCCAAAAGCCACCACATTTATTGCATTTCATCTTCGCCTTCTGTGGTGCAACTCACTTATTAGAGATGAACATACACCACAGTGGCTTCTCCAAACTCACTAAACTACATTTCTCTGACTGATATTTGCTCAAGTTTATTAGGAAGTTATATAGGCTTTATTCACAAGTGCTTAATGCCCAATTCCAGTTTTGTGCATTAGTTTAATCTGCATCTTTGGATGGAAACACTGGAACCGGCTGTTTTTCAGAATATCTTGTTTAGTGTTCAACAGAAGAAATTAGATCATGAGTTTAGATCCACATGAGTGTTGTGAGTGAATGTTATTTTTCAGTGAACTGTCTCTTTAATTAGTGTGTTGTATGTGCCGCAGAGCTGGACAGTGAATCCTCCTTGTCTCCGACACGTCCTCATCTGTCCTTCCCTGAGCTGCTGCACAGCAGAAACATCTGGAAGAACCTCTGCGTGCTGGGATTCACATCGTGAGTGATTCACTTGACTCAGCAAATGCTCTAAAACCATCATTAATCATGTAACTATGTACTTTAAATCTTGAAGTGAGGTCATTTAAAAATGTTTTTACAGGAACAGGGAATAAGAGTGTTTTGAGCTGATCTTGGCCTGGCATTGATAATTAAATATGACACTGAAACCATCAGGTGATCTTAGATTCCCAGGTCAGAGCACATCAGCACTCGTCCATCAAGCTGCTTTCTGTGTCTTTAAGACCGTCACACAAAGATTCTGACTACATTTTATTTGCAGCGAACGTTATAACACACAAAAATAGTGTTATTGTGTAATTATAACTATAAGGAGTAAATATATGATAAATGTATTAATAAATGTTTTCATACATACTGATATTGTAAAAATATTGATGTTGCTCAATACACATTTTGTTTTTCTGAAAACTTTGGTGAGAAAATTTGATCCACATTTGGATTACTATATCAAAAAAATGTATAATGTATATTTAAAACATGTTATATTATAAAAAATTGCACAATAAAACAAAATATTTAAATACATGCATAATGTATAGTAGAAAGCATCATATATTATTAAAAGATGCATAATGCTTATTTGAAAAAATGCATTCATAATCAAAATATGACACTAAAACCATCAGAAGGTACACGAGTCACTGTCCTAAGGAGTGATTCAATGAATCATCCATTCAAAATGGCTGATTCACATAGAAACTAAGCAAGGTCATCTTTATGAATGGACTGAATCAAATGATAGAGGTGTGAACCTACACTGGTCTCACGGTTCAGTCCAGTTACGATTATCATGCCATCAATTCGGTTCAGTTCGATATCTGGGTGCATCACGGTGCTTTGACAATGCTTTAAATATTTATATTTATATATTATTTGTAATACAATTTTGTCTTTTAATACAAGCAGTCAGATATATGAACTGTACCTTTAAAAACTCAACTACATACACAGAACAACATGAGCATTTACAGCAAACAAACAAATATAAACATCCTGCTCGCTTTCTGAGCCTTGTCTAGCGAGTTCTTTCCCCTATGATTGGTCACGCGCTCAACAGAAAGGGCTGCGATTGGTTCTAACGCTCTGGCACTGTTTACCAATGAGTGACTGATAAACGGCAGCAGCGATCACAGCTGATCCATGATAGACTCGGTGGAGAAAACCCGCTCTGCAGACATACTTGTGTGTGTATCCAGAAGCATAGTTGCAACAGCCGAGAGGAGAGGAGACTTTACCCCACACCAGCAGGTCAACTGGTCCACAGTGAGAGAGAAAAATGGAGTTTACTTTCAGTTTTCTATAACAGTGAAATAGGGGCTTCTGCTGTGTGTCAGTGAAAGACTGTCCAGCAAACACACACACAGTGAATTGTGCACAGTTTCTGTGTTTTTAAGTAGTTGGAGTGTTTTAAATACTCACGCTTGCCTCCCTCGCTATAGTATTCTACCGCATAATAGCGCATATGAGATAAATTAAGTCAGTAAACAACAACTGGTGATGATTATTACTGAACCGATACCCAATTGTCGGCGTCTGCATCGAAGAAACAATTCATTTTGACACCCCTATCAAATGATTTATTTAGAAACAGATTAAGGCCCCGTTTACACTAATATGTTTTAGTTTTAACACGCACAAGTTGTGCCACGGTTACACCTTCCGTCCACAATACCCCGGAGTTTTTTGAGCCCTAAAAAAGTTTAGCTTTTCGGAAATGCTGAAGAGGCCAATTTCATTTGAAAACGCTGCTGCTCTGTCAGTGTGGATGGAGAAAAACGAGGCATCTGAAAATGGAGGCATGGCTGCGGAAATTTACCTCTCTGATTGGGGCAATTTCTCAATATTAAGAGCACAAAGTTCAGTCTTGAATCCTTTTCTTGTAAATTCAGACTCTTTGATATGGAAAACAAATTCCAAAGGACAGGTCGGGTAAAAACAGTGTCCTTTATAACCTCATTCACATCACCCTGGCTATGTTGTGTCACATGTGTTTGGACTTGTGGGAGAAACCGGAGCACCCAGAGGAAACCTACGCAAACACAGGAAGAACATGCAAACTCCACACAGAAATGCCAACTGACCCAGCCAGGACTCAAACCAGTGACCTTCTTGCTATGAGGCGAACGTGTAACCCACTGCGCCACCGTGCAGCCTGGGTCACTATCTTAACAATAAGATGAAAACATGATATAAGGAACTGCCTATTTTCATTTTGATAATAACTCAACACACTAAAAATGTTGTGGCGTACATATTCATATGAGCGTCTTCTTCATTCTATGTGTATTTAAAACAAACAGAAAAAGAAAATGAATAAATGATCAATTGTAACCCACACTCAACAATGCATGTGCTGCGATGTGACTATTGTACATGATCACACTGCGATATTGATGCTGAAACAATATATAGTGCAGTCCTACAATATACATGGAAAAATAGCACATTTTGACCATGCCAAATTGAAGAGGTAAAAGCATCTGTAAATGTGCTGTGTGTGTGTGTGTGTGTATTGTGCTCAGGTTCATCTCTCATGGCATCAGTCACTGCTACAGCTCCTTCAGTGATGATGTTCGGGGAACTCCTCCGACCTTCTACTGGACATACCTGCTGTCGGTGTGTGCTGGTGGCGGAGCCTGGCTGCTGCTGTGGGCTACGGTGGACCGATGCGGCCGGAGGGGGATCCTGCTGCTGGCCATGACCCTCACTGGACTGGCCTCGCTCATCCTGCTCGGACTCATGGACTGTAAGTGTGTGTGGATCCCTTCACCGTAGAGACACAATTATATGGCCTCCTGTCAAACTTGCATTCTTTTTCAAACATTTCCCTACTGATGTTTAACAGAGCAAGGACATTTTCACAGTATTTCCTTTTATATTTGTCTTTTGGAGAAAGTCTTCCTTTAGTTTATCTTTTGCTTTTATTTTAATGATATTATTATCATTTGTTTAGGATATGTGTTTTCACATTCTGATTCCAATGCCTGATTATTAAAATGCTAGCTTGATTATAATTAACTGAAATATTCTTAAGATTAAAATATGATGTGTTCTTTGGAAGAGTGTACTTGCGTTGAGATGAAATTATTCTGGCCTTATATGGTATAAAATGGTCTTAAAATGACAGTAATATTGTTTAGGGGTGAAACAGATCACTGTTGATTCATGATCCGTACGGATCACAACTTACGGTTCAGAACGCACGTGACCCGCGGATTCATAATTTATTTTCAACTTGATGGTTAATCCAACATTTATAACCATTGCAGAGAGATCGCCTCTCGCGTCATTCAAATCACGTGCATGAAAGCATTTTGGCTTCCCTATAAGATAAAATGATGACGGGAAAAGTTGTGGTGGGATCTACCTAAATGCTTAGAGGCTATTAATTTAATGTGTTTTCTGTGTAAAGCTGCACAATTACACATTAAGTGAAGTTTATTTATAAACTAATTTTGAGAGGATCACGTGCTTATGATTGCTAGTGGCTGGACCCACATCATCCAAATTCACCATGCACCAATCAGACGATCCCTAAGCTACTGCAAATACCCCGGGTTACGTATCACCGCTATCTTCGCTTTGAAGAATCCCCCCTTCCACCCCTACTCCTCCTCCTTCCTAGATGGGTGACACGGTGGCTCAGTGCTTAGCACTGTTGCCTTACAGCAAGAATGTCAATGGTTCTAGGCTTTACCAAACCAGCGGACATTTCTGTGTGGAGTTTGCACTTCTCCCTGTGCTCACGTGGGTTTCCCCGGGGTTCTCCGGTTTCCTCCCACCGATAAAAAAAGATGCAACCTAAGTTATTGACTAATCAACACTAGAGACTTGCTCCCTACCTAGTACCTATCTCGTTAAAGAGAAACTACTATATGCTCTTCAATCACTATAACAGGGGAGTTCTCGAGGTTATACCTGAGCTCAATCTCCCCTCTCGCCTCGCAACGGGAGGGAGTCCTGGGCTTATGATCAAGGACCTTATGAGCTCAGGGCTCTCTCCTGGGACAGCATGCCAAACAAGCTTTATAATAAATCACCAGCTAAGTGTGAACTCTTGAAAAGATCGTGATCTCAGTTCAAACCTGCGCAACTTGAACGATAAATGATAATGATTTGCATATGTTTATTAATCCTGTAGAGTGCTGCATTCAAATCTGCATCGAGATTCAGTTTTTACACTTTTTCAGTGAGTTACAAACTATTAAACAACACAGAAGTGCTGCGAGAACAGTTTATAGTTCAGATATGAACACTGATGTTTATGGTAAAGATTAAAATCACCGTTTAATGAAACATGACGCTGGTGAATTTTTGACGCTGGTAAAAGCAATTATACTGTGTAACCAACAGATGGCGACAGACAACCATCAAAATGATGTCACTGAATATGTTTTCAGAAATAATACACCTACAGTATAATAAAACATGACGTTTAATGTGTGAATTGTTGAATCATTAATTAAAGATAAATATGATCTGTTGTAGATGTTAGATTTCTATATTTAGCATTATCAGCAACAGTAGATCATATTTCATATTGAATACTTTTCTTTCTTCAGCTGGTTCTGTCTTGATGTTTATTTTTATTAACATTACAGGTTTTAAGTTCTGTTTGTTAAAGCAATGTTTTTTCCAGTAATATTTTTATATAAATGGAAAGCAAATGACATTTGTCTCCTCACTTTTTAGCTGATCCAAAAAATGGTCCGATCCATGACAAAAAAAGCCGTAGTGTGATCCGAACTGCAGATTTGTGATCTGTTACACCGCTAATATTGTTTATTGTGATATATTTTGGTGCAATATATCATATCACAAAAGATAGATATTGTGATGGGCATAGTTTATAATTATTGTGTTTAAAAACGTGTTGGAGAGCAAAAGTCTTCTCTGTTAATCAGCACTTGGGAAATATTTGAAAAAAGAATTAAGATAATACTTATAATTTTGAAATCAAACTATATAGTGTACATGGACAAATTATAATAGACCCTTTTCACATTTCCGGGTTGCTCAGTAGCAGAAGGCATCATAGCGCTCTATTGTGAATGAGGTGCAACTTCATTAATATGCATCATAGCTTCAAAGTTTTTGCCTGTTACAGTGTTAGACCATAGACTGTAAAAGATATGGACGTAGTATCCGTGACGTCACCCATAGGTTTATGAAGAACCCGAAAAAAGCTACTAGTAGACGTGGCCAACTGTCGCCATTTTGTTTGCGCATCATCGCACCAACCGAGGCATACCATACAAGGGCAAAGTGGCGAAGCATGAGCGAAGCTACAGATACATCCTGGCATTCTGCTTAGACTGGCTTTCCTATGGGAAGTATGTTAATATCGCTGTAATATTATAGACTGAAAGATCCGCTGTAAATGCTGCTCTCCGCGTGTAAACATGTAAACACCACAATCAAATATCAAATACACCTTTGTGTAGGATTTTCGCCACATTTTGTGCCAGGATAGTCTATACACACACGGCTTTCTGACAATACCTACTGAGTGCATCTAATGCGGAGGTTTTTTTTCTCTCATTTGCCATGCAGTATCAAACACTTCATTTAAAACTCCACTCTCCAGCAGTTCCTCTCAATTGTCAAGGGGGGCATGCAGGAAATGTTCCTGAATGAAAGTGAAAGTGCCAAACTGCAGTTAAAGTCCACAAATTAATAATTTGTCAAATAATTGGATTATTAATGTCCATGTAAACATAGTTACTGTCTTTCTCCCCTGTGTCTGTGTGTTTGTTTTGCCTCAGTGAAAATCAGCACGTGCCCAAACAGAAACTCCCATTTTTATGCAAATCTTTCCCTCTTTCCCTTCTAAGACACTCCCACCTAAATAGAGCTGGACACGCCCACTTTCCTGACTTTTTCCAAACTAGAGGTGTGAAAACATCCTGCTGAGACAGAGGGGTTTCGTGGCCCTTTAAAAAATCTAAAAATTAAAGATTTTCAAGGATTTAAGATTATGCTGACTGTTAAACACATCATAACAGTCTTGTGAAAAGGGTCCAGGTTTGTGGAGATGTTTCACACTAAAACTAAATGTAATAAGGAGTTTCTATAACAAATAAAATGTATACTCAATTCTCATCATAATGTTTTTACTTGACAAAATATAGAAAATACATATAATTGCTGTTTTTTAGTCTTCGGCTGGTATTTGGGAAAGTGTGCTTTGTTGTTAAATAATTTGCATTTTATGCATTTAATTGTTCAGAATAATCACAATGCACAAGTTTTTGCTGTTTTTTTATTTACAAGCAAAATTCAATTTTGACAGGTTTCAGGACATTTGTGTGGAAGCTTGTTTCTGTCACAAAATGGAGATAGTCTCAATTAGGATGTTATTTTTATCATTTGTGACTTTTTTTCATCAACATTTTTGCCTTTTAGAATTGTTAATGATTGTATCTAGCCGTTTTGACTTAAAATTTGCAGTTTTATAAGTTGATGTTCTGCAATACTAATAGTACGTTTGGAGTAATTATATTTAAGCTCACAATTGTGAGAAATAAGAAACAGGTCTGAAAAAAAAGAGAAGTAAACCAAAGTTTTAGCATTTTTCTTGAAATTCCTAGTTTTTATTCATTTATTTTCTTTTCGGCTTATTAATCTGGGGTCGCCACGGCGGAATGAACCACCAACTTATTCAGCACATTTTTTACGCAGTGGATACCCTTCTAGCTGCAAGCCATCACTGGGAAACACCCACACATACAGATAATTTAGCCTACCCAATTCATCTGTACCACATGTGTTTGGACTTGTGGGGGAAACCAGAGCACCAGCAGGAAACCCACACGAACACGGGGAGAACATGCAAACTCCACACAGAAACGCCCAGCCAGGCATCAAACCAGCGACCTTCTTGCTGTGAGGCGAGAGCACTACCAACTGCGCCATCGCATCACCCTCTCGCAATTCAGTGCTTTCCTTTCATTCTGATTTGTGAAGGGGGAAAAGCCTAGTTTTTTGTGAGCCTTTAGACTCACACTTGGGAGTAATAAGGAGCCTATACTCTGCACAGGACGTTTGGCCAGAGGAAATGGTCATTCTCAACTGACCCTGGTCTCTCAAGGTTTTTTTTTCCTTCACTTTGGTCAATTGGTGAAGTTTGTTCCTCCTTTGTTGACACTGACTTGCTTGGTTTGAGACTTGTGGAGCTGCACATTGATGGATTTGCTCTTCAGTGTTTGGACTCTCAGCAGTGAATATTAAACCACACTGAACTAACCTGAACTTCAGCTCTGAAAACTGAACTGACACTGTTTCAGTTTACTAGAACAATAATTGAAGTGAATAACTTTTGAGATTTGTACTGTCTAGTTTATATCTCACAGCTGTATTCTTCTTCTTCCTGAATTCTAAAATAACCAACAGTAATAATCATAATAATAATCAATTCTCTCTCGGGGCAGAAACAAGCTTCCAAACATTTGCACACAGAATGCTCTGTAAAGTAACTGATGGATATTGTGTTGTGTGTGTGCAGACCTGAGTGATGGAGCCATGAAGGTGTTCTCCATAATGGGTCTGTTCTCGTCTCAAGCGGCCGCTTCGCTCTCCATTCTGTTCACGGCTGAAGTCATGCCCACCGTCATCAGGTACACACACTCTTTCTTAACCCCCATTCTGAAACAGCAGGATGCAGGGCATTAACAGAGAATGATACGGGGAAGAAAAACATCACACACACACATTCGTCCACCAGAGAGCTGCTTAGGAATGTAATGTATGCATCTCTGCTGCATCATTCTGGCTGTCCGCCGAGAGCCTTTCTCCTGGGAGGACTTTGCAGCATTTGCTCTTGTTATTCACTTAACACAAACACAAAGAGTTTTCACAGCCCATGTTGTGGAGCTTAACACAAACACAAGCAAGATCATGAGTTTGAGTCCTAGAAAATCTGAACTTTAAATTATTCACCCTATGAATTTTTGTTTCTTTGTCAAATATTTCCCAAATGATGTTGAACAGATTCAGGAATTTTTCACAGTATTTCCTGTAATATTTTTTCTTCTGGAGAAAGTCTTATTTGTTTTATTTTGTTATATTATTAGCCCCCTTATGTAATATTAGTTTTGGATTGTCTCCAGAACAAACCACTGTTATACAATGACTTGCTTAATTACCCTAGCTTTACAATAATTAACCTAGTTAAGCCTTTAAATGTCACTTTAAGCTGAATACTAGTATCTTGACGAATATCTAGTCTAATATTATGTGCTGTCATCATGACAAAGAGAAAAGAAATCAGTTATTAGACATGAGATATTAACAACACTATTATGATTAGAAATGTTAAACAGAAATTGGGGGAAAATATACAGGAGGGCTAACAATTCTGACTTCAGCTGTATGAGTAGGGCTGTCACAATTATGAAATTTGTCTGACAATAAAATGTCTTGGAAACAATTGAGATTATTGGATTAATTGTCTGTCCTGGTGCCTTGATTAATCAACTGTGTTGGTGCACATACAGAAATCTGATGTAAAGCCAAATATGAACAAACATGATAGGTAATATATTTTGAACAAATATGTGAAAATTCTGATGTAAACTTCCATTGTTTGAATACAAAAATGTCTAAATTCCCAACATATATATATATATATATATATATATATATCTGTAAAATCCCAAGCGTGATTTGAATATATTGCCATATATCTGATTTCTTTATGGGGGCTTTGTTGTGCTTTTAAATTATTTAAAAAATACTTTAATGTAACATTTATTTAAATAAAGATATTTTAATGCATTCTGTAAATGTTAGAAACAACCAAAACACACTGGCCTAAAACACAAAATGGCATACTGTACAGGTAACACACACACACAAACAGGAAAAAAAACATACTAGGAAGGTTTACTAATGAACAGCTACATAACCATATTTCTTCACAAATAATTGTTGGCATTGCAGGTGTTTGTAATTTTTAAACTTAAGTTATTAGGATATTTATTTGTTTTATATACCAAATTGCAATGTTTAAACTCATTAATAAAGTGTAAATAAATGTGACTAACCACCCAATCACTTCATATTTTATAAATGAAACTTCCCTATTGCAATCAGTAAGTGAATAATATCATTTATATTCTTTTCTATACTGTAATCATTCTCATATATCATTATATAAGTTTAACATTGTATTAAGTTTTGAAATGAAAAAGCCACACACACACACGCACACTCTCTCGCAAATTTGAAAGTGAAAGTAAAGATCCTTTGTCTCCCCCTTGTGGTACTTAACTAAAAGCTTTATACACAGCTAGTTTTCAGTCAACGATAAACTTCTGGTGAAAGATTGAGTTTCTTTTACAGCATCAATGTTGTAATTAAAATATAATCAGTTAAATAGACTTAAGCATTCATTTAGTTGTTAAAGTGTAAAACCAGATGAAAGAAGCACTACCAGGAGCAGCTGGTGAATGCTGAAACTCTATTGAAAAATACAGGGGTAAAATTAATTTCCATCTTTTTTTTAAAAGACATGGCACAGAACAATATAATTTAATGCAGTGCTTCTGGTCCGGTCTGAAAACCATTTTATATCGTATATCAATCAGGCAGTGAAGATCAGAGATTTTGAAAGAATCAGAACTTAAACAGTTCACCAGAAGCACTTGGACTGGCTGACTGAAAATTAAAAGTCCATGTGCATGTATACTAGGACTGCACAATATATTATTTAAGCATGAATTTCGGAATGTGCGTATCTGCAATAGTCACATTGCAGGATTAGATGATCTATTAAAGAATAAAAGATATTATACCATTTTAAAAAATATTATTATATAGAATTATTTATACAATGATGACCATGTTATTAAACAATAAAGCAGTGTTTATTTAACTTTTATTTTTTGCTCTTGTATTATATTATTATTAGGGTTCATACACATTTTTACTACTAACATTTCAAGACTTTTCCAGAACTTTCAAGCACATTTTCATGATGTAATGTTTTATGTAATGTCTACATATACATAGTAAATAATACGAAAAACAATGACGTTCAAATTTATTACAGCATATCATAGAACATGCAACAATCTATTTACTTAAAACTATTTTTTACATCTATGTAACATTGATTTTGATGATGCTTACACAACACTAACAATGTGAGAGTTTATGGCCAAGGACAGAAAAGAAAACAACTAAGCTATATTCAAGTCAGGGCTGCACAATATATAGTTTCAGCATAGATGTCACAATGTGTGCTTGCGCAATAGTCACATCGCAGGATATGCAATGTTGTAATTATAGTTTAATATAGAGTTTAATCATAATAAAGTAAAAGTTGATCATCTGCATGCATTTTTAAAGAGATAGGTTACCCAAAAATAACTCACCATTTTCATGACACCCTTCACTTGTTTCAAACATTTATGAGTTCTCTCTTTTTTTAATGAACATAAAAATAATATAATTGAATAACTCCTATAGTATTGACACAAGTGAAGTGTGAGTTAATAGCGAGTACATATTAATCTTTGAGTAAACTGTCCCTTTAGGCCTGTGACTGTGTGAACATTTCAATATTTCACAGTTTAAAACATCCAGCCAGAAGAAATATTTTGTAAAGTTAATAAAGATTCAATAATATACAAAGAAGACTATACAGTGTTGATTATTCAATATCTGTACCTGAATAGTGAATACCTGAACACTATAACTCACTTTTATCTTTACTATATTTTATTTATCTATGCTTGTAATTTATATGTTATATATTATTCTACAAAATCCCCCCAATCAATCCAAATAAACCTGTTCAATCATCTGGTGTAATGGTGTATTCACATCACAATATATATCACAGAAATACAAAATATGGTAATGTCAGATTTTTCCAATATCACGCAGTCCTAATTCAACTATACAGATATTTGTTCAACTAATTTCCATGACTTTCCTAAAACTTTGTGGGTTTTTCTGTTTTCCAAAACTTTTCCAGGCCTGGAAAATGCCCTGTCAAAATTCCTTGACTTTTACAGGTTTTCCATGACCGTTTGAACCCTGTTACATATATTTGTAATTTATTCTATTTTATGCAGACCGCTGTAGATTTACTGTAAATGAAAGCAGTCTTTCCAAATAGAGCTATTCAAATCATCTGATGAAATGATATTCATATCTATATATATATATATATATATATATATATTCTATCCAGGGCATTGCAGCAAAACCAAATATAGCATTGTCAGATTTTTCCAATATCATGCAGTCCTAATATATACCCCATTGCATCAGTGGTGGTGATCTGAAACTGTTGTTTTGTCCACAGAGGAAGTGGCGTTGGAGCCGTAATGGCGCTGGGTTGCGTGGGTCGCCTCAGCTCTCCTCTAATGGATCTGCGTAACCACTACGGCTACTTTTTGCACCATGTGGTTTACTCATCTCTCGCCCTGCTGGCTGTCCTCTCCATCCTGCTTCTCCCAGAAAGCAAACGCAAACCCCTTCCACAGACTCTGGCGGACGGAGAACAGTACCGGCGGCCACCGCTAGTCCGGCACCGGAGAGATAACGTTCCTCTTCTGGCCACCCCAAACCCAGAGACCTAGCCTTCGCACTTCACCTACTGGGGATCCGCAGCCTCTTAGCCTTGTATTAGTAGTCATTCCTAACACGTGTCGGTGGAGTCGTCGCACATGGACTCCATCCTGAAGTGTGTGAGGAGTGAGTGAACGGTACCGAAACTGTACCAGAAACCAGCGAAACGCATCCAGAGTATGCAGACGTGTCAGCGTGCAGTGCTGCGAGTCAAGGGCAAACGCTCCAACTCAACACTGAAGCCTGACTCGTGTAGCATCCACTGACTTATCAGTCATATTAAAGGGTTAGTTTGCACAGAAATGAACATTGAAGCATCTTAGGTGTACATCACTTTCTACTTTCAGTCAAATCCAATTGAAGTTATTTTAAAAATTATATTTGGATCTTTGTAATTCTACAATGTTTTTATTTTTAAATCAACAATCCAAGTCTAATTGAGCACATCCATATTAATAAATGCCTCATGTGGCTCAGGTGGGTGAATAAGGCCCAATCCTAATTCTACCCCTTACACACACTGGACTTTTCTCCCCATAGACTTCCATAGACGCAAATGCGTCAGACCGGAAACGCAGGGTCATGCTTCAAGTTTCGCATTTCGCTGAGGTGCAAAGTTCCAGCTTGGTAAACTCTGACCTGCGAAATCGCATCACTTGACTGCGTGAGACCAATTCAGGATCAAAACATGACCTTTCTGAACAGAAATTTAAAACATGGAGCAATCGCTCACTTTTTTAAATGTCTAATCATCTTTTTTAATCCCGTCCCTTTTCGCAGTGCCGTGCGACAGAATTTCGCAAGCTCAAACTCTATTGTGACCGCAGCTTAAGTGTGTTGAAGCAGGGCTGGAATTAGACTGTACAGGGCTGTGGCCTTCCAGGAATTGAGTTTGACATTCCTAGCGTATGGCTAAGGGGAAGGGCTAGATAGCCCTCCAAACAGAGATTTTTCAGGACCACACTTGAAACCAAAGGGTAAGAAAATTTCCCCAAATACACCAGCTACAACGGGTAAAAGTAAGGAGATGCACATATTATTTTTTTGTCATTATTACGAATTTTCACAACAAACAAGCACATGTTTGAACGTATTCATAATGGCGTTTATGTTTTACCGACCTGCTTTAAAAAAAACACTAAAATAAAAACCGCTAAATTTGGCGATCTATAATCCATAATAATAACTCCTGTACAGCAGTCCCACAACATTCTGACACTCGAATCCCATCAGAGAAGTCTAGTGGCTGAGAATGAGCATTTTACAGTGTCTGCTATAATGTTAGTGTTGTTTTTGGTGCGTTTATAGATGCCACGGTGTAAATGCGCAGTATAGTTATGATCTTATTGCCGCATTATATTGTTGTGATAACATGATATTGTTGCCTTCAATGATTTCCTGAAGATGAATACCAAAAATTAACCCAACTGGAATAACTACAGCAGTCGCAGTCGTCTGATCTCATATGAAGTAAGAGATCGCGATGACATGATGACGTGTGCAGGTGCTGTAGTGCTGTCCTATTTCTTAGGGGTACATTTTGAAGCCCTTCCCCTTCACACTTTGTTTCAAGGGCCAAGGGGAAGGGGTAGGGGTACAAAAATAGAATTGGGATTGGGCCTAAAGGTCTCCTCTAGTGAAACCATTCTTTTTGCTAGAAGCATATCCATATTTAAAACTTTCTAAACTATTTTGAGCTGTCTGTCATCAACTTTACTTTCTTTTGAGGTGATTTTTTTATTGGTGCATTAGTGCTACCAGCTAGACAGTTTGTAGCCTCAATACAAATATATACTACACATTTCACAATAGACACATTCAACTAACAAAAGATACTGTAAACAGATGAGACGCATGGCTGTCTGCTTCAAAAAATGGCTCCTTTTTAGTATCCCTGCCTTTCCTGTTTTCAAAATAAGAGTCCCCCCACATATGTTGTAATCTCACTAGGAAATGTTGTGGCCAATTAAACACGGCCTGGGGCGTGCAGATTAATGATCCCATGTGGATCATCAGAGTAGTTGTTTTGTCCAATTGGCCTGATGTTCACCAGGATTATTTTACATGAGAATGAGTCTCACTAAGTATATCCTGATTTTCATTATATGGATCCTTTAAAAGTATTCGAATTCGACTGTATTCGAAGTCATACACCTAAGATGCCTTATGGGAAAACAATAGGCTAATTTTCATTTTTGTGTGAACTAACCCTAAATCATTCGCAGAGACAAGGGCTGATTGTTTTTGAAGCTATTTACTTTTTAGAAAGCGGGTTTATGTTCTCACTCCAGATGGAAGAATAATGGAATCGGTTCTCTTAGTTCTTTTACACGTTGCTGCTAAAAATGACGCACCATCCTGAGGATCTTTGAAGGAGTGATTATCACACTGAGGATCGTTTATATGCACTTTGACTAGACTGAGTCATGATTATTATTGTATGTTACACGTCACTCTTGGTTGAAGGAATATTAAAGGAATATAACTTGATGTACAGTTGAAGAAAATAAATATTCATCCTGCTGAATTCAATTCAATTATTTCCCAAGTGCTGTTTAACAGATTCGTTTTCAACACATTTTCAAATATAATAGTTTTAATAACTCTTATCTTTTGTCTTTGCTGTGATGACAGCACATAATATTTGACTAGATATTCTTCAAGATACTAGTATTCAGCTTAAAGTGACATTTAAAGGCTTAACTAGGCAAGTTAGGTTTATTAGAAAAGTCATTGGACAACTGTGCTCTGTTATGTAGACCAGTGGTCCCCAACCTTTTTGTAGACCAGTGGTCCCCAACTGGGTGTGTCTGGAAGGAGCGAGCATGTCACGCTGCACACCTCCATTGAAAATAACGAACTTGCGCAAACTCTAGAAAAGATGCGATATGCGAAGATCAGTAGTTGATCTTCTTGTATAGACATGCTAGATTCACCTGATTTGTTAACAAACGGGTTGCGGATCCATTTCTTGGCAGTTTCGCGAGTCCTTTATGGGGCCTTTCCCCCTTAGCAAAGAAACTTTCCAAAGATGTCTGATTCTTACTCATTTTGCCTCTTGTGGGTTCAATTTGGGCGTTCAAGTGACCGAGATGTAAGCAAGATAATAAAAATAAAAGATTTAAAAAAAAAAAAAAAAGATCATTCAGACTCAGATAATCAATAAAACAGAAATAGTTCATGATTTCTTGTGCAGCCCGGAACTAATTAAGGGCCACTGTAGACAAAAAATAAATAAAATCTGGCTAATAATATAGTTTTTTTATTCTAGCCAAAAAAAAAAGACTTTTTCAAAAGAAGGATAAAATAGGAAATACTGTGGAAAAAAGCAGGCCTTACTCTGTTAAACATCACTTGGGAAATAAATGAAAAATAATTATGATTTCTAATAATTCAAATGTAAGGGCAGCACCTGAAGCATGTTGTCAATTATCACAGACTTAATTTTATTGACCAGATACTCATAATTTAATTGTTGTAAAAATCAGCTTTAAAACCCTTGGTTGAATTGCTCCATAGACTTCCATTGTTTCTCATTCTGTGCAAGCTGAAGAACGAGGAATAATAGATTCCTGCAGAGTCATTTATCAACTTGAGCTGTATTTACCCTGAAATATTCCTTTAATGACCTTATTTCTGTTCCTTAGCTTAAAGGTTGAAGCTGAGGGTAGGTCATCTGAATGTTGACACTAGGGCTGTGTATTGTCTAATTTATTATTTATATGGTTTTGATTTGATCTAATATAGATTAGTATTCAATATTTAATTATTAAAATTTTTTTAGTTTTCCAGACAAATATTAAATATAATTGTTAGTAACTGAATCCCTCTTATTCATCTGTATTATTGAAGTGCACATTTACGGTACATTCACAATAGAGCCACACAATTATTCACTTTGACTAAAAACAAATAGGTGCAGATACATGGTGTGAGCACTTGGAGACATTATTTGCAAATGTGGTTTAATAAGCTTCATCTTTACCACCATTGCTTACTTTCACACACCAGACTTTATTCTTACTGACTTCATTTGGCTACTGTGATTTATTATTTTGTTTTAATTATCAGGGAAGCAAATGAAAAATGGCGACATCTTCAGGATGATTGGTGAAGTGCAGATATTCACACCCTCTAAATGCATTCATTCATTCATTCATTCATTCATTTTCTTTCGGCTTAGTCCCTTTATCAATCTGGGGTCGCCACAGCGGAATGAACCGCCAACTTATCCAACATATTTTTTATGCAGCGGATGCACTTCCAACTGCAACCCATTGCTGGGAAACACCCATAAACTCTCATTCACACACATATACAGACATCCCAACTTGGGAAAAGTCATTTCCGAGGGTTACAGAGATGATTTGCGGGAGGTTGCGACTGTGGTGAGGGGTGTGGTGTGCGCAATATATCTAAAGGCATGCGGTGGAGAGGGGGTTGCGATGTATTCCGGGAGATTATCATTCGTTTGCGGGCATCTGGGAGTCTGCATCTACGCAAACACAGGGAGAACATGCAAACTCCACACAGACGTGCCAACTGACCCAGCCGGGGCTGGAACCAGTGACCTTCTTGCTGTGAGGCAACAGCACTACCCACTGCGTCACCGTGCTTGCTCCCACCCTCTTTTTTTTTTTTCAAAAGTTTATTTTGCTAGTGCATGTTGTTATTCTTAAGGTGAACAATTAATCAATTTTTTGTTGATTTTTTTTAATCCTTAATCAAAATCTGCCATTTGATTGGGCTAAATATAAAATATACTTAAAATATGCTTAGCCACACCCCTCCAAACATTAGTTTGCTGTGACTGAAAGACGAGAGGTGGAGCACAAAAATAAAGCCCCACCCCCTACTCAATATTCCGTTTGAGTTAGAAATACGTGGTCATACTGAAATAAAAGTCTGAAGTTCTGCTTCACACAGATTTTAAAGTCTCGATTGAGGGATTTGCAGAATCAGTATTATTTCCTTAAATTAATTTTAGATAAACATCAAATGTTTGTTGTTGTCTTTTGTACCCAGCCCTCGTTAACATGTTTTGAATTGATTTGTATGTCATGTCTGGCTCTATGTATTCCCTTTTGTATTTGCACATTGCATTTGTAGTCAGATTATGAAATACCGAACAGTGGAAATGTGAGTGATCTAGCGTTTCTCCTTTTTGTGTTAGATTCTTTAAAATGCATTTAATAATTCTGAACCGATAGTAATAATTTTATTTATTATTATTACTACTTTAATAATAACGGATAATAGTAGTAAGTCTGGTGATTGTGCAACAGTTACTAAACAATGCTGTAATTATGAATAAATCCTTAACCAAGTCTAATCACAAATAAAATCTTCAAAATCCTGAGAAGTGAAAGTGCTTTCTGAAATACTCACGCAGTGGTGTTGTTGAATGGTCTGCTGTACCTCGGGTTCATCAATGTTTTGCATGTAAGTTGCAGGTTGTTGAGTTCGGTTCAGACGAGGCCGTAATCTACCATAAGAACACTCCAGACTGCAGCTCTTCATTCTGCAAAGGTCACAACAAGGTCAGTCACTTTAGCTCCCCCAAGTTTACATGCGCATGTGTCAAATTGTGTAAAAATATTTTCCTGGGGCCGGTTGCAGCAGCAGTGTGTAAGTTAAAACGTAGCTTAGTTCTGACTTAAAGTGACACTGTTACATCTTACACGCTACTAAATATTGTAGTGTTGCACCACTGAACTTATTTTAAACATAACGCTACGTTCCAACTAAATATTACTATTAATATTATTAACATTTACGGCAGCATCCCACCATGTATAATGGTAGAAAAGAGACGACAGCGAGATTAGTTTACACTGAGGAGCTTGCAATGATAATAAGTAATGATCTCCCTCTACTTATTTTCCTCCCAAATCTCAGTTTCTTAGTCTGTGAAAGAAAAGTTTAATTTTCTATCGAGGAGTGTTTTGTTACTTGTATCCCTCAATTAAAATGAGAATTTCTTCATGACTGAGTTCTTCCTGCTCTTTTCTCGTTCATGTGTAGGATATAAAAAAAGATTACGCTATGCAGGTATGTGCATCATCTGTTATAGTGACGGACTAATGTAATGTACTATAAAATTTGTCATTTCATTTTTATAGGACAGTTCTATATAAATGCATTAGTTGCAGAATTTTAAAGCAATGTAACGAATTAAATGCTTCTCATAGGATATTACGTCATTCAATGAGGCTACACATGAGTTTACGGAGAGCTTACAACCTTTTACAGTTTGCCTTAAGATCATGTGGTGCAACCTAAGTAAGAACAAATTTAGTTACAAATTAGCTAATATGATGATATTTCATGTTTTAAGCTGCTATTATTGCAAGATAATCCATATTCATATACAACATTCTTAGCCATTCTGTCAAATTTCTATTATTTTTTTCCAAATATTTTTCAGCACATTTTTAAACGATAGATTTAATAACTAATTTATTTTGTCTTTGCTATGATGACAGTGAGCAATATTTTACACGATACAAGTATTCAGCTTAGGAGTGGTTAAATATGTAGCAAATCGAAAAATAATAATTTCTTAAGGGCTAATGATATTGATCTTAGGGTGACGCAGTGGCACAGTAGGTAGTGCTGTCGCCTCAGCAAAAAGGTTGCTGGTTCGAGCCTCAGCTGGGCCAGTTGGCATTTCTGTGTGGAGTTTGCATGTTCTCCCCCTGTTGGCGTGGGTTTTCTCCCACTTAGGGGTGTTTGGGTTTCCCCCACAGTCCAAAGACATGCGGTACAGGTGAATTGGGTAGGCTAAAATTGTCCGTAGTGTATGTGTGTGAATGAGAGTGTATGGGTGTTTCCCAGTGACTGAAAGGGCATCCGCTGCGTAAAACATATGCTGGATAAGTTGGCGGTTCATTCCGCTGTCACAACCCCAGATTAATAAAGGGACTAAGCCTAAAAGAAAATGAATGCATGAATATTGATCTTAGCAGTTTTTATATACTTCCCCCCCCCCAGCCAAACTAAAAGGAATAAGACTTTCTCTAATAGGAAATACTCTGAAAAATCTGTATGTGCAATTAAACTATTTTGTCTGAAGTATTGTAACACTCCCCTAACAAGTATATTGTACTGTATTTGAGCACAGCCAAGAAAATCATTGGTAGTCAAACACTTCATTTCAGTATAACATTAAACAGGGTCAACTATAGTCTTACAAGAGACACCAGAGAAGCTTTGCAGATCTACAGAATGAGCATTATGATTCTCAGACAGCTGGCCGCTTATATTCTCTCATTCTGTAAATCCTGCACATCATCTGACTAATTATGAGATTCTTGCCTGTAGACTCAGGAGCCTCTGAGGGGTTGTTTGTAGACACATTCAAAACCATCTGACTTGTTGAACACTTGCACCTTGTTAACATGTGCCCTTTGCTGCTTAGCTGTCTTCACTTAGCTGGTGCCACATCTAACTATAGATCCACACTGGTCGTCACTCAACCAACATTAAAAAAAATACCACAGTGATTTACAGTAAATGTATAGTGCAGTTGAACCAATCTATAGTAAAGTACTTGAATTAATCTGTTGTGGTGATTCTTTAGTTGCAATGGCAGCACATCTGTGGTAATATAAACAGGTCACACTTTACAATGAGGTTGTATTAGTTAATGCATTTACTAACAAACCATGAACAACACATTTATTACAGTATTTGTTCATTGTTAGTTCATGAAAATACAGTTCATGTTAGCTCACGGTGCACAAGCATGAGTTTGGATGTTAATAATGCATTAGTAAATGTTGAACTATGATAAATGAATGCTCTACAAGTGTTGTTCATGTGAGTAAATACATTATGAATCCTTATTGTAAAGTGTGACCTATAAACAAATGACCCACTATTGTAGTTTTCTACAACTATAGGATATATTATAGTACAATACATCACGGTTTAATGTAGTAACAAGTACACTCAAAATTCACTACAGTTTTCAGTTCACTACAGTACACCAAAGCATTCATTAACAAAGAGTCATACCTACTGTAATATCATTTATTCATTCATTCATTTTCTTTTCGGCTTAGTCCCTTTATGATTCAGGGGTCGCCACAGCAGAATAAACCAGCAACTTATCCTGCAAATGTTTTACATTCCAGCTGCAGCCCATCACTGGGAAACACCCATACATTTTCATTCACACACATACATTATGGACAGTTTAGCTTACCCAATTCACCTGCACCGATTGTCTTTGGACTTGTAAGGGAAACCGGAGCACCCGGAGAAAACCCACGCCAACACAGGGAGAACATGCAAACTTAACACAGAAATGCCAATTGACCCAGCTAAGGCTTGAACCAGCGACCTTTCTGCTGTGAGGCGAGAGCGCTACCTACTGCACCACTGCGTCACTCCACCTACTATAATATATACAGTATAATACACTTTACTACAGTATGGTTCAAAAACATTATTATATATATAGATCCCAGTTGTAATAGAGACAAATAATAACGTGACTTCTAGTTGATCATGTGTAAACGTGTCAAATGGTGGATTTCTCTGATGAATCATCTGTTGAGCTGCATCTCAATCATCACCAATACTGCAGAAGACCTACTGGAACCAGCATGGAGCTGAGATTCTCACAGAAACCAGTCAAGTTTGGTGAAGGACAAATCATGGTTTGGGGTTACATTCAGTATGGGTGCGAGAGATCTGCAGAGTGGATGATCAACATCAACAGTCTGAGGTATCAAGACATTTGTGCTGCCCATTACATTATAAACCACAGGAGAGGGCAGATTCTTCAGCAGGACAGCGCTCCTTCTCATACTTCAGCCTCCACATCAACAGATTAGTGAAAGGATTGGCCAGCCCAGTCACAAACATTATTGAGCATGTCTGGGATAAGATGGAGGAATCTTGATGAACTCTGGGAGTCCTGCAGAAACGCTTTCTTTGCCATTCCAGATGACTTTATTAATGCGTGATTTGAGTCATTCAGAGATGTATGGAAGCAGTCCTCCAAGCTCATGATGGAGTCAGACACAATATTCATTCTGTTTCCACTGCAGCATGACTTTATATTCTATACTGAACATTATTTCTGTTCAGTCTAAGCAGAGTCAGACCTTACTGTCCTAATGAAATCATTCAGAATCAAGGCATGATCATATTTTATTGTGCTCAAATAAGCAGAATCTAGAGGCCTTCACCTTTCATAAAAGCCACTTCTGATACCAAATGATCAACTAGAAGTCCAGTTATTATTTGCTGTTCCTAAAACTTGGATAGGCCACAAGACTTTTGTCAGGTAGTGTAAATTGGGTTCTTGTCTTTTGTAACACTTCTTCCTTAACAATTGACTTACAAGATTTTGTATTTCTATAATCATCACCACAGCGTCAACACACAGTAAATGATCAGCTAGACACGAATGAAAAGGTTAGCTGTGTTTTATTAGTTTAACCTCTAAGATCATTTACACCATGACAGGGTCGCATATGCAGCAGTTCTGGGCAAGCGACCAAACGTTTGTCCCGACAGAAAGACGATACCGCCATATGTCACGCATGTCTTGTGATGGCAGACACATGCACTGGATATCACAGTAAGGCCATCGCTGCTTTAGTTTCAGCACTGCAATAAAACCGAGTGCTCCATCACTCTTCTTCTTTATATTTATCTTTCAGTGAAACGCGTTACATAAATGGCAGGGCTACTGTCTGCGGCTCAATCAATGGGCGTCACTTTCCAGGAATTTCACAGGGTTATCTTTGTACCCAAGGACAAATGAGGAGACAATCCCGAATCGCTTCATCTGTTGCTCATTGACCTTCAACCCATCTGAACCGGTTATGTGACATACAGCTTTACGATGCCATATCAGTGCTTTCTGTGTGCTCATGAAAAGTCATTTTTTTATTCCTTGCTTTTTATGATATTAGGAACAGGGCTTGTTTTAATATTGGTGTTGATGCATTTGGTAAAATAGAAGAAAGCAAACATCATGGTTGAATCTGCTCTCATTTGTAACACTGGACCACAAAACAGTGTGCAGTTTAGAAAATTAAGATTCACATATTGAAAGAGAGTTGAATAAATAGGTTTCGGTAACACTTTATTTTGATGGTCCATTTGAGTATTAGTAGACTGTCTGCTTAATATCTGCTGATGCTGCTCCTTTAACAGACATTTAACTGACTATAAGAAACTTTGCAACATGTCAACACTAACCCCAACCCTAAACCCAACCCTAACATACTACTTATAATCTAATGAGAATTAGTTGCAGTGTAACTTAAATTCAACAAACAGACCATCAAAATAAAGTGTGACCTAGATTTCTATTGATGTATCGTTGAGACAATATTTGATCTAGGTACAACTAATTGAAAATCTGGAATCTGAGTTAAAAAAATCTGATTGAATTCTTAGCAACGCATATTCAGTATAAATAATTAAAAGTTAAGTTTTGATATATTTACTGTAGGAAATCTCTTTATGGAGCATGATCTTAACTTAATAGTTGAATGATTTTTGGCATCAAAGAAAAACAAATCAATTTGGCAATAGCTAAAAATACATTGTATGTGCCTCATAAGACGTTTTTGTGGTCCACAGTTACATTTGTGACATTTCAAAAGGTGTTTTAAAATGTATAGAAATAAATTTATATATATTAATGATGCAAAACAAAGTTTATAAAGTGTATAAACACAAATATGTTGTTCAACAATTATTATAATTATTTTAGGACTACTTACCTGCCCAGTTTGTAGCTTGTGGCATTTATTAGATCATATTGCAAATTTGTTTTAGGACAAAATACACAAAATAATCTTTCAATTAATAGCTTATACCATTTTAACGCAATCAAGCTATTAAAACTAAAACTCTGTCATCACTTACTGTTTGAGTTTCTTTCTTCTGTTAAACACAAAGTAAAATAAACAGGAAAAAGCAGCCATTGCCCTCCATAGTAATGTTTATTCCTATTATTGATATCAAAAGCTGCTTTCCCCACAAAATTATTCAGAATATCTTGTTTTGTGTTCAAGAGAAGAAAAAAACTCATAAAAGTTTTGCCAACCACTAGAGTGTGAGTAAATGGTGAGTAAAATTACATTTTTGGGTGATCTATCCATTCATTGCTGTCTTTTTACATTGGCTAAACATGATTTATGATCATTTTGAACACAATTAGGACTTTTTCCTCTTGAATTATTTCCCATTATGGGATGTTGTTGGCAGCAGTGGAATGACTGGAGTGTTTGAAAAACTATGCTTATCCCTCCCTGCCTCAGCCGAACACAATAGCAGTGGTTTGGCATAACAGTGTGCCAACTCCCTTATTTAGATGGATAGTGGCTTTATAAAAGAGAGGAGGGACACGCTGTAGACAGGATCTTCAGCTTTGCCCATTCAACTTTCCATCAAGACTACAACTAGTGAGCAGGTAAAGTGCAAATATAGTTATCCAGCAAGATGTGGGATTATTTTGAGTCATGATGATGTTTTAAATGCATTGTTTACAGGGCAGTGTCTGCAGTGATATTGTCTGCGGTGGACGCTGTCAGAGATAATGTGTGTTAGAAATGTGAAGCATGCATTTGATGAGGAAATATAGAGATGCAATTGTCAAAGTAATACGCCATCATTAACTGTAGTCTGAAGATCGACAGTGGCTGTGAAGAATTATTTCTAACATACAAAAAGGTATGAAAGAGTTAGATCATTCTTCACCTTCCCACTGTCTAAACTATAATAAAGGCTGGGTTGTATTAACAGAACACTGGGTCAAAAATGGACATTTGGGTTTGTCTATTTTTGCCTCAAGCCAGGATTTTTATTGTGCAGATCTGTATTATATACTTATATTTATTTAAATTAAGTGAATGCATTGTTTTTGTGTGAACAGGTATGTTGGGACATATGTGCTGGAAAACAAAAATCTAAAGAATAATGACTGTGTGAACTTCATTCATTCGTTTATTTTTCGGCTTAGTCCCTTTATTATTCTGGAGTCGCCCAGCTGCAACCCATCACTGGGAAACATCCTCACTGTGTGAACTTATTATGGGTTATACTGTAGAAAAGGGACTAATGAGCCATATTTTTATAGTCTTAACTGTACCTCATAATTAAACTCATCATAACAGCATGATCTTAATGAGCTCATTGATCAGATCACATGATCAGATGCTTTCTAAACGTTTTCTTATACGGTTATTTTGTTATTTAAATGCAAGTGCACAGCAATTATGCATATATTGATTAAAATGTAACTCAACAATGTGGATGCTTATTTTTACTTCTAATTAAATAAGGAAACAGAACTGTGCTGCTGCAGTTCACTGAATGGCCACTAGTGTTGCTAATAACACTTTCAGATTTGTTCACATCCCTCCTTTAAGCTTATAATGTGTTTTGGCTTTAGTGAAAGATGGGGGATGCTCTGATGGAGGAGTTTGGACCTGCGGCTCCGTATCTCAGGAAATCGGACCGGGAGCGTCTGGAGGCCCAAACTCGCCCCTTTGATATGAAAAAGGAATGTTTCGTCCCTGATACCGATGAAGAGTATGTGAAAGGAAGCATTATAGGTCGGGATGGTGATAAAGTCACCTGTGAGACTGAAAAGGGGAAAGTAAGTTACAGTTATCCTCACTGATTATTACAAGGCTCTCTAGAAAACTTAAATCTGACTGGTCAATCTAAACGTTCCAAGA
Source organism: Danio tinwini (assembly GCA_903798205.1). NCBI lineage: Eukaryota > Metazoa > Chordata > Actinopteri > Cypriniformes > Danionidae > Danio > Danio tinwini. The sequence goes on from CAIGQZ010032287.1 coordinate 1,215,933, forward strand.
TATGTTGTTTCCAGATCAACTAATAACACATGTTCATCCAGGAGCTTCAATACATCATGACCATTAAATGCATTCATATCCATATTTATATGTTTATTACACATCTGTTCTTGACTGTTTGGTGCAATCTTGTGACTAAATAATAAGTACTTTATTGCAGACTGCATTCAGACATTCAGTCAGGATTATGTTTAATTAACACTAGAACTGCCAGGCGTTGCTCTATACCTAAAACCGCCATGCGGGTAAATTTTACCCACACACATAAATAGTGTTTT
>CAIGQZ010032287.1:1246891-1271853 GCA_903798205.1 Danio tinwini
TATATATATATATATATATATATATATATATATATATATATATATATTCAGATATATATATTTATATTCAGATATATATTTATTCAGATATTTTGCATAAAAATTTGATTTTTCAACTAAAGGTTACATTTGTCATTTGTTCAACATTTGTATGCTTAGAAAATAATGATTTGTATGAAATTCATTGAAAGTAATAAAAGTATCTTTAGTCTGAATAGTTTTGTATTGAATTGCATTGTTTTGATACATATTTAACTCTTTTTAAGAATTATCTTTAATAAAGATTAAAAATCATATTTGACATCAATTTAAATTAATAAAATAGTTTATTTGCTATTTTCAATGTGTTAATATTTATCTAATATTACTTCCGAGTAATTCAAATCCTTTTTAGACAAAGTAATAAAATGTCATTAAAATTTGAAAAAAGTTTTATTAATAATTTTTTAAGTGACTTAATCAACAGTGCAATCTGTGAAGCACAAGTGATGGATATATCACTGAGTAGCCAAGAAAGGTCAAAGCTTCAAACAAGAACAAGCAGAAGAGTTGCAGCTGTCTGTGCATTAGATAAGAACAAAAGGTCGCAAGTGCAGATATCCATTGTTGCGTTACAGCTGTCTACTGACAATTTTACTGTTCCGTGACAGCCGTCTTACTCGTGAGGCATTGTTACCTTGCCTTTATCCTTGAGCACAAAGATAAACCTGTGAAATTCCCAGTGCATGCCTTTCTCTCATTGAGGACAGAAAATGACACACAGTTCTAGAAAAGCATCCTAGCGCAGCTGAGCACATCATGTGGACGTGACAAGAAATATTTGCACTATCCATAATGTGAGACACAACATTGTCTACATTGTAGACAGTCTATGTATTATTGCTGGAATCTGGCTGCTAATTAAGCTTTGTACAATTCTGCTTTTATTTTTCAAAAGGACTGTATTAATCACGCTCAAATTTAAAAAAACAATATACATCTAAAAACTGTGCCAACATATCAGTTATGCAGAATGATTATAATATATTTATTCATTTAGCAGACACTTTTATTCAAAGTGACTTACAAATGAGGATAATAATAATATTTATAAATAAATAATATTAATATAAAGTTTTTATAATTAATATAAAAACATTCATAAACAATATAATATTATATAATGTAATCATGGTTTCCGCTACATTCATTCTTCCATGGTGGGGCGCCACACCAAAATTCATCCCGCCACGGCTACATAACAGCTTCTCATTCAAAAACATTCAGTCGTTGTTGTTGTTTTATTATCGGGTTATAATCGCACCAAAATGTATAAAAAGGTAAGTGAATTATAACAGCGCAAACTTTTCTGTAATGGTAGTGCTGTGCGTTATTTGTTTAACCTTTTAAAGTGACATGCTGACTGACTGACTGACAAACTGACAGGTGCGTGATGCGTGAGGCCAGCAAACACGACGTAGTTTTCAGTTAAGATGAACGCAGTTTCCATAATTATACTTATAGTCTATGGCTTTGCATACAATGACTATCTTGCTGGAATTTATAGCCGTTTCACTTTACTTCAGGACGCATTAATGCCGCTCTGTAAGTCTATTGGACACAATTATAAATGTTCCTAGCAAATCTAATAAATGTTGGAGACATAACTTGTTACATAAACACACTAAATCACACTTCAGCAGCGTTTATTTGAGCTCGTACAAGAAAATCTGCACTTCAGCAGAATTTATTTGAGGGTGTACAAGAAGTTTTGTGCACGAACAGAGGCAATCGGCGCGCAAGCAAAGAGATTCACATGCTCGTATTACATGAATGCGATCTCGACTTGTAATTCTGCGCTTATGACATTTGTCATTGAAATAACGCCATTATTGCCATAGGTAGTTGGTAGATCTGTGTCCTAGAGAAAACACTGATAATATAATATAATATAATATAACATAATATAATATAATATAACATAATATAATATAATAATATATAATATAATATAACATAACATAACATAATATGATATGGGCGACCTGGTGGCACAGTAGGTAGCGCTGTCGCCTCACAGCAAGAAGGTCGCTGGTTCGAGCCTCGACTGGGTCAGTTTGCATTTCTGTGTGGAGTTTGCATGTTCTCCTCGTGTTGGCATGGGTTTCCACCGGGTGCTCCAGTTTCCCCCACAAGTCCAAAGACATATGGTACAGGTGAATTGGGTAGGCTAAAATTGTCCGTAGTGTATGTGTGAATGAGTGTGAATGGATGTTTCCCAGAGATGGGTTGCAGCTGGAAGGGCATCTGCTGCGTATAAATGTGCTGGATAAGTTGATGGTTCATTCCGCTGTGGCGACCCCAGATTAATAAAGGGACTAGGCCGAAAAGAAAATGAACGAATGAATGAACAATATAATATAATATAATATAATATAATATAATATAATATAATATAATATAATATAATATAATATAATATAATATAATATAATATAATATAATATAATAAATGTTGTGATCTTTCTTAAAGAAAATAGCTAAAACTATTAAATACAATATAATAGCATTTATAAATATAATTACATTTATAAATAAATAATAATAAGGAAATATTAATGTAAATGTTGTAATATTTCTTAACAAAACCAGCAAAGATATATAGCCCACTATAATATTATACAACATAATTAATACATAAATGTTGTGATCTTCCTTAATAAAAACTGTTTAAAATTATAAAAAGTGAATATGCAAATTATAGTACATAAAAAATGACATTTAGTAGAGAAAAAAATGTGATATGTTAAAAAATGCACATTCACATATGAGACACAAATAGAACAATTGTGAATCCTTTCTGATCTTTCATGCTGCCACCACACACCACATGCTAAACCTCTGTAACTCCTACAAAGAGTTTTTTCAGGCACCCAAAATGAGACACACACACACACACACACACACACACACACACACACACACACACACACTCACACACTCAAGTGGCCCGATCCAAATACAGATGACAAACGTCACGGTCATTGTGCCTCTATATAAGAGATTCATTACCGCACAATGCTACAAGCTCACATCATTGTACCACCTAAAGGTAAGACATAAGTTTGTATCAGTAAATATTATATCTTTAAATTACACCATATATTTATTTTAAGTGTTAAAATTCTATTACATTGTTGATGAGGAATGAAGAATAAAAAAACAAACATTTCATTAATGGTGTTTCTTTTTCATTGCAAGAACTTGATTTTCATCTGGTGAGGCACGCTTTCATCTGGTAAGGCAGAATATTATTGTATATTTTATTCTAATATGATATATAATTTATATTTAAGTGTAGTCTATTATTGTATGTGTTATTTTAGTTCTCAAAACACTATCAAGTGACATGCATATGCATAACAAATCAACAATTAATATATATATATATATATATGTGTGTGTGTGTGTGTGTGTGTGTGTGTGTGTGTGTGTGTGTGTGTATTAAATGGCACTAAAGAAACATTAAAACCAGTGCAAAAGTGTCAACATAATTAATTGAAGTGTCTTTTAAGTGCATTTTTTATGAACAAAGCACAACTACACTCTTCATAACTCTAAATATCATGTTGTACTGGATTGGATCATAATGAACGCATACATCTCTTTCCAATTATCTTTGAAATCTGTAATTTCTCTGTCAATTTTCTTTTCTGGAAACTGACATCCTCATCCATCCAACTGCTGGGTGTGGCCTGATTACCCCGCCCAATTACAGCAAATATCACTGTATGTCATTATAACAAATGTCATGCAGGACAATTTTAAATATCTTGTCTGAACTTTTATTTTGACAGAGAAATAAATTATTTAAAAGTTTAATATGCATTTATCATAGTACGAAATTCACACTTTTAATCTCTTACACACAATCGGTGCTCTTTAAATCAAATGGTGGTGGGTCCAGATTTTTAGCTGGAAGGGCATCAGCTGCATAACACATATGCTGGGTAAATTGACAGTTCATTCCGCTGTGGCGACCCCTGATTAATAAAGGAACTAAGCTGAAAAGAAAATGAATGAATGAATAAAGTTGATCACACTTTATTATATTATACTAAATTAATATATTTATTATTAGGAGTGACACTGTGCCTCAGTGGTTAGCACTGTCGCCTCAGAGCAAGAAGGTCGCTGGTTCGAGCCTCAGCTGGCATTACTGTTGTGGAGTCTGCATGTTCTCCCCGTGTTGGCGGGGGTTTCCTCTAGGTGCTCCAGTTTCCCCCACAAGTCCAAAGACATGTGCTATAGGGGAATTTAATAAGCTAAATTGGTCGTAGTGTATGTGTATGAAGGAGTGTGTATGGGTGTTTCCCAGTACTGTGTTGCAGCTGGAAGGCCATCCGCTGTGTAAAACATATACTGAAATAGTTGGCGGTTCATTCCGCTGTGGCGACTCCTGATGAATTAAAGGACTAAGGCAAAGAAAAATTAATAAATGAATATATATTATTACTGGCTGTCCTCATCACAGAATATTACTTTATCATCACCAACTTTAGTATTATTATTGGTATTATATTATTACTATGAATGCTTAATACTTTTTAAATACTACCAATAATATTCTGATTGTAATGACTATGTTATTTTCATTTTTTGTTGTATTGCTATTTAAGTGTTCTGTGTTGTATGTTTTGCACTCATAATAAAAACATTATAATAATAATAAATCAGAGAATATCGTTATCTTCCTGCAGATTGACTGAAAGATGGGGGATGCTGTGATGGCGGAGTTTGGGCCTGCGGCTCCGTTCTTACGGAAGTCAGATAAGGAGCGTTTGGAGGCCCAAACTCGCCCTTTTGACATGAAGAAGGAGTGTTTCGTGCCCGATCCTGAGGTTGAGTACGTCAAAGCCTCCGTCATCAGTAGAGACGGTGATAAAGTCACTGTTGACACTGAATTTGGAAAGGTAAGGTCTGATTTATGCACTTATGTTTAGAATATTGAATGCTTACAAAAGTTTCCCTGTCAAAACATTGTTATCCACAGACTGTCACTGTGAAGGAGGTTGATTGCCACCCCCAGAACCCGCCAAAGTTTGATAAAATTGAAGACATGGCGATGTTCACCTTCCTGCACGAGCCTGCTGTGCTGTTTAACCTCAAAGAGCGTTATGCAGCCTGGATGATCTACGTGAGTAGAGTCTTAAAAACACTCTCACACTCGCTTTATGATGAAGGAGCACATCTAAAGCTGCTTTCAATCTCTTCCAGACCTACTCTGGGCTCTTCTGTGTCACTGTCAACCCCTACAAGTGGCTGCCAGTGTACAATCAAGAGGTTGTGGTTGCTTACAGAGGAAAGAAACGAACTGAAGCTCCTCCTCACATCTTCTCCATTTCTGACAACGCATACCAGTACATGCTGTCAGGTGATTAACTCTCTTGTAGAAAGGAGCCAATAATAATGAACATGCACAATATTGATTTTGTGGGCACTTCAAAATATCACGAATAATAATTTATTATTATATTATTCATGTTGTTGTATTGCCAGTGGTTTTTCATAACAGCACCAAATGCTTGAAGACTTATTATACTTTTTTTGTGTTAAGTTTTTGCATATTAAATGTCAATCTGGCCTACAACATTGAAAAATATGTGACTGTTTGAATATGTAGGCTTTTTGTTCATTAATCCTGCACAATAAGGCTCCATTTAACATCAGTTAATTTAGCTAAAGTCTTTTTTGTAATGAGCAAATCTTAGGTGATGTTCATTTCATTAAAATCCAAAGTCATAATCATTTTATTAAATGAAAACCAAATTCATCTGTATTATTTTTTTAATTAACTATAACCTATATACAACTATAATATAGCTATTTCTCACTGTTGATTTTTACACATGAACTAGGGTTTACTAATGAGACTTTATTATAAAGTGTCACCTAGGGCTGGACGATATGGCAAAAATTTATATCACAATATATTTCTTAATTTCGGTCGATACGATATAATTCCGATATCGATATGGACAATATTAAAAAGACCGGAAAAAAACTGCCAAAAACGCACACAATGGAAGTCTGTACCTACAAATGTTTGCAAACTGAATTTGCCAAGTCTAAAATAACTCCAGGCTCTTATAACTTAAAAAAATAATAAAAACAGCACAAAAAAAATATGTTCACTTTTTATTTGTATTTAGCCTTTACAAACAATATTTGCAATAATATTTGCAATAGAAAAAGAGTTGTTTGAGTATATTCATAGTTCTGGTTGCTTTTAATCTTGAACGTGGTTTAAGGGTTCTCTGTCGATTTATATTTGTGTATAATTACCTAAATAAATTAAAAGGTTTAATATTAAACTATTTCTTATATATTTTATATAGTCTATTTATATAGACTAATATTTTATTGAGCATATGCAAGGATCGGGTTTATATGTATGTGCGTGCGTTAATGCGGGAGTATATGCAAGGATCCAGCATGCATCAAGTTTATATGTAGGCTATATGCGCAAGTTTCATACCTTTTTTGAACATTCAATAGTATAGGTGTATATGCAAGTAATTTATGAGTGTATATGCACGTGTTGATAAGCGAAGTTTGATTTAAATCCTACACGCGGAGGTGGATGGTGGTGATTGTGAGGCGACAGGTTGGCTTAAACTTTTATGATGCCTCATCTTCTGACTCTCAGTATGTTTTATCAGGAGTAACTGCTTCAAATGGTGAAACAGATCTGATGCGTTCCCCGTTGCTAGTCAGCAACACTCTCCGGCATATTTTGCAGGGCACCAAAACTGTTTATCTTAACTTAAAAAGCCGAACCACTTCCACACCACTGCATTAGTCTTTTCTCTCTTATCAACTATTTTGTCTGCATTCTTACTTGTGAAAGCTTGTTCATTCACATCTGTATTCAGGGCAGGGCCAGCGCGTCCATAGAGGGCGGCAGAATAGTAAGGGCGGCGTCCGCGAACCCCCAGGTCCTCACTTTCATCCGCGATGCCCACCCCTCCCTCCCGGACCTTACTTTCATCCGCGAACCGGTCACTTTCTTTTTAACTTTCGAGTTGAAGGCGGCGTAATCGCCGTTCGCCCTAAGCATCAGTTCAGCTTGCTCCGGCCCTGCTTTAGGTCACTCATTTTGTAGCTAAAACTTTCTGCGACGGAGCTTAACCAACCATATATATATATATATGCAAATTTATATCGGAATACCGGAAATGGGTTTAAAAATCATATTACCGTTATTAAAAAAAATCTATTGCAATATATATATTGATATCGAATTATTGTCCAGCCCTAAAGTCACCTATTGTACTTTATCATATGTTTGCAATTTAATTGATTTCAAACATGTATTTACTCTGAACGTGTATACAGAGTAAGGTAATACACAATTTCTTTCGTTATTTTACCTCTTAAAGTAATCTTTTTTTTTGCAGCTTAGACCAATATTGTGATAATAACATATCCGCTTGTTAAGTGTGACGTCACACGATGATGCTTCATTCGGGTCCAAGCGCTTTATTGAACTGTATGGGGAGACTCAACAAATGGTAATTCATTCATTCATTTTCTTTTCGGCTTAGTCCCTTTATTAATCCGGGGTGGCCATAGTGGAATGAACTGCCAACAAATGGTAATAATAAACATTTACAAAGCAATGTAGTACTTTCAAAAATCACAATTGCAATATATATATATATATATATATATATATATATACATACATAATTCTGACTTCAACTGTATGCATATATCAATGCCTAATACCTGATGGCCTGAAAGTGATTCATTTTTTATAAATTGTTAAAATATTGGTGACTGAGATGCAGTCCCAAGTCTAAAGACCGTCGTATACACAATGATTTTATAGAAAAGTCACTTTAATGTGTGATATGACTACAAAGTGGTCATAAACTAATATTTTTTTTTCAATTCAAATGAGTAGCGGCTTGGACACAGAAACAGTATTATCATAATACGTCACGACTTAACAAGTGGATGGTGTAACAAAAGCTTTAGCAATTAATCTTAAAAAGAAAACTTGATATCAGCAGATCATGCCTACTGTCTTGTAGTAATTTTAGGAGATTTATAATATACTTTTAAATACTAAAATTATTGTTTTTCCCCCCTAACAGACAGAGAAAACCAGTCTGTCCTGATCACGTATGTAATGAATTTGATTACGTAGAATAACAGACCTCCTTTCACCAGAATTTTCTGTCCGTGTCCTGTTTTTGATGAATTATTCTGTTTCCTATTCTTAGTGGAGAATCTGGTGCTGGAAAGACTGTGAACACTAAAAGAGTAATCCAGTACTTTGCCAGCATTGCAGCAGCACCAGGCGGCAAAAAAGACCCATCAATGGAGAAAAAGGTGCTTAATTCCTAAACATTGGCTAAACTGGGCTTTCCAATTCGCTGTTCTTTTTTAACAATATATAAAAAAATGTTATACATATATTTTATAATGATTGTGTATGGCTGTTGTACCACACAATTATTATTAAAATTTGATTCTCAGGGTACTCTGGAGGATCAAATCATCCAGTGTAATCCTGCTCTGGAGGCTTTTGGCAATGCCAAGACCATCAGGAATGACAATTCCTCACGATTTGTAAGTGCACTTGGTATAGATATTTTATATTGCTTTCTTGATGTGTTTTAAGAGCATGTTATTTATTGTAGCCTTGCTATATTTACAGGGTAAATTTATTCGTATCCATTTTGGAGTCAGTGGAAAGTTGTCTTCTGCTGACATTGAGACTTGTAAGTACTCAACTGCTCAACATCCCCCTTACGAAAAAGAAGTTCATTCAAGTGTGCTGTAATTATAATTATTTTAAACAAAAAAGAAAGAAAACAGTCTTTCAGTCTAGATTTTAAGTAATTCTCTGAAATGTACTTAAGATTGCACTTAAATATAAGTCCAATATATATATAGTCTATACTTGTTCAATGAACTATAATTATTTATTCAAAGTATGCAAGACTAAGCTTGATGTTTGAGTGGTCTGAACTGAAAATAAGGCCCAATCCCAATTCTACCCCTTAGCCCTTCTCCTTACCTCTATTCCTCATTTTGCACATTCACGTGAAGGGGTAGGGGTGTCCCAATTCTCTTTATCTTGAAGGCATAGGGCTAAGGTGTAGGGCTAGATACCCTTTCAAACTGAGATTTTTCAGGAAACACTCAAAACCAAGGGGTAAAAAATAGAATTGGGATTGGGCCTAACTTACAGTGACAAATCTTAAATATGTCAGTGCCATCGTTTTGCCTTGAGATGCACACTAGTATTGTGTTCCTCTGATTTTTATAAAAGCTGCAAAAATACTATAATTTAACAAAGACTTACCCTAGTGGAAGGAAAACAAATATGGTAAGTACATGTAGTCTTGCCTTGGAACAATTTAAAAAAAACATTTTTGATACACCTGAAATGTTGATTATTATAATACTAGAAAATGGCTAGTATACTGATTAGTTTGCTTGCAGTACAACAGAAAAACTTAACTGTGGACTACTTGTACACAAATTTACTACTATTACACTTATAAAAGTAAACATTTCTAGGCAAAAAAGTGGGCCAATTTAGTTCCAAGTGGTATTTCAGTTGTACACTTACAAGAATACTACTAGTATATAGATGTTAGTATATTCAATACATGAAGTTAAATATACTGTATATACTTTAATATCACTTTATAAAACAAACTTAAAGTATACTTCTTTTTCATTATGATATTCCAACAATTATAAAATATGTAACAGTTTTGATACTGAACTTGCTTAGATCTGCTGGAAAAGTCTCGTGTCACTTATCAGCTCAAGGCTGAGAGAGACTACCACATCTTCTACCAGATCCTGTCTCAGAGGAAACCAGAACTGCTGGGTAAATTTGAGCATCATATATTTTAACTTCTAATTAGAATAGTGCTTTCTGACCAATGTTCCTATTTCTCCTTAGAGATGCTGCTCATCACCAATAACCCCTATGACTACGCCTATATCTCCCAAGGAGAGACACAAGTGGCATCTATTGATGACAGGGATGAGCTGATGGCCACTGATGTGGGTGGTTTGTTAAAACAGTTATCAATACAAGATAGCACATTATACAGGGTTCCCACTATAAACCAAATGTCAACGTCTCTGACTTCTCCCTGACTTTAACTGACTAAATTATGATCTATAATGAATAGAAAAAAAGGCAGCTGTTGTGTTGAGCAGTCCCTCCAGAATTTTGTGATGCAGTGATTGCTGAATTTAATAGAAATCAAGCAAATATGACACAAAACTGCCACAAATTTTCTACAGACTTTAGACCAGGGTTGCCCGCAAGAATCACATGAGTTCCACGCAGGCCTGTTCTAAAAATAGCTCATCATAGCACCATCCAATATTTTTTGTAGCTATTCTTTTTAAATCACACTTGCATTGGTGTAAAACTGAAAATGACATTAAGTTATACTGTATGTAAAAAAAAACTTTAAAAACAGACAAATGAAGTGTTGCATATTGATATTCATCAGTTTCCTACCTTGATAAATCATTGTTTACTATCGTGAGAAGTCATTAACATGATCAGTGTCTTCACATAGATGAATATCATTAATTATTAACAATAACACATAATTAAAAGTAAATTGAGCATATTTGTTATTTGAGAAGTGTGTGACAAACTGGTAGCCCTTCACATTATTCGGTACCAAAGAAGCTCTCAGTTTCAAAAAAGTGACCCCTGCTTTAAACAGCCAGGACACTGTTCAAATTCCTGCCAAAACATCTGCATTGTTTTATATTAATCATTCATTCATTCATTTTCTTTTCGGCTTAGTCCCTTTATTAATCCGGGGTCGCCACAGAGGAATGAACCGCCAACTTATCCAGCATATGTTTTACGCAGCGGATGCCCTTCCAGCTGCAACCCATCTCTGGGAAACATCCATACACACTCATTCACTACAGACAATTTAGCATACCCAATTCACCTGTACCGCATGTCTTTGGACTGTGGGGGAAACCAGAGCACCCGGAGGAAACCCACGCAAACGCAGGGAGAACATGCAAACTCCACACAGAAACGGCAACTGACCCAGTCAAGGTTCAAACCAGCGACTTTCTTGCTGTGAGGCGAAAGCACTACCTACTGCGTCACCCTTATATTAATCAATTATACGAATTAATTTGTGGCTGGAAGGGCATCCACTGTGTAAAACATATGCCAGAGTAGTTAGCGGTTCATTCCGCTGTGGCGACCCCTAAGAAATAAGGGACTAAGCGGAAGGAAAATGAATCACAAGAAATGCTGTAAATTTTAAGAAAAGTTGCCACATTTGTCATTTTAGGCCGCAACAATCTGAAATATTTTGCACAAAATCCAGGAGGAACTGACTGATCACTGAGCAGATAAAAACAGCCACAGACTATATTTTAACAGGTACAGGCTGTGACTACAATTGATTGCCAATTGTCAACATGCAAAACAAGAGAAAAAACACGATAAAAAAACTAAGTATAGAAAACAAATGTACAATTTAAAATGACAAATGAGAATCCCTGATATTTCATGGCTCAGGCAAAGAAAGAAAACTAATATTCATTCAATTGTAATATCTGGAATAGACTTTTAAATTTTCTAAATGTGCAAAGTCCTAAATGCACAATTCTGTCATCCTAGCACCTTTAACCTTTGTGTATATGTTGCAGGAAGCGTTTGATGTGCTGGGCTTCACCCAAGAGGAGAAGAACAGCATCTACAAGCTGACTGGTGCCATCATGCACTACGGCAACATGAAGTTCAAGCAGAAGCAGAGAGAGGAACAGGCCGAGGCTGATGGCACTGAGGGTCAGAACAACTTGAAACCTCAGCTTCATAAAAGGAATATACGTTGTATATGGAGTTATAGCTCTGTATTGCTTTAACATGTAGATGCTGACAAAGTCGCTTATCTGATGGGCCTGAACTCTGCTGACCTCATCAAGGGTTTGTGCCATCCAAGAGTCAAAGTAGGAAATGAGTGGGTCACCAAAGGACAGAATGTTCAACAGGTGAAGAAAAAAAGAACATACAAGGCCATGACATTTTAAAAATCACTGTCTGATGTGAAATGTGTCAAATTTACTATATTTAAATATATTCCTTTTCAGGTGTACTACTCTATTGGTGCTCTGGCAAAGTCAGTGTATGAGAAGATGTTCCTCTGGATGGTTGTGAGAATCAACCAATCCCTGGACACCAAACAGCCTCGCCAGTACTTCATTGGTGTGCTGGACATTGCTGGCTTTGAGATCTTTGATGTAAGCTGGCATAGTCATTGTTAAATTAGAAATATTCTGATTTAGAAGAACAGTACAGCATGTTTTATTATTGCAATTTCATTCCATGTGCAGTTCAACACCTTTGAGCAGCTGTGCATCAACTTCACTAATGAGAAGTTGCAGCAGTTCTTCAACCACCACATGTTTGTGCTGGAGCAAGAAGAATACAAGAAAGAGGGCATTGAGTGGGAGTTCATTGACTTCGGCATGGACTTGCAGGCTTGTATTGAGCTTATTGAGAAGGTGAGTTTATGTGCAGAAGTATTCTAAACATGACCATATATACATCAGGTTTCAAACTGCTTCTGTGTTTTCATTTTCATATTAACACTTACGTTTCTCTTCAGCCCATGGGTATCATGTCCATCCTTGAAGAGGAGTGCATGTTCCCCAAAGCCAGTGATGCAACATTTAAAGCTAAACTTTATGACAACCATTTGGGCAAAAATCCTAACTTCCAGAAGCCCAGGATTGTCAAGGGTAGACCAGAGGCCCATTTCGCTCTGGTTCACTACGCTGGCACTGTTGACTACAATATTTCAAACTGGCTAGTGAAGAACAAGGATCCTCTCAATGAGACTGTTGTAGGGTTGTTCCAGAAATCAACTCTTAAACTGTTGTCTATTCTGTTTGCTAATTACGCTGGTGCAGAGGCAGGCAAGTACTGATGTGTGACTTTCAAATATAACAAGCAATAAGCTTACTGTATAATAAAAACAGAAAAATATTTTACAGCTGGAGATTCTGGAGGTAAAGGCAAAGGAGGTAGCAAAAAAAAGGGTTCCTCCTTCCAGACAGTATCAGCCCTTCATAGGGTATGTACAACTATTTAATAATATTACACTTCTTTGTACTTCATGATAATGTTGTATATTAATCTAATTTTCAATGGTTTACACACAGGAGAACTTAAATAAGCTGATGACCAACCTGAGGTCAACTCACCCTCACTTTGTGCGTTGCCTGATCCCCAATGAGACTAAGACTCCTGGGGCGATGGAGAATCCTCTGGTCATGCACCAGCTGCGCTGTAACGGTGTGCTGGAGGGCATCAGAATCTGCAGAAAGGGCTTCCCCAACAGGATCCTGTATGGAGATTTCAAACAACGGTTAGTATGAAAGTAGTAGTCTTGCAAAATAATGTTATCTGTGACCCCATGCTATTGCAAAATGCGTAACAAACATTCATATTTACAGTAAGTATTTGCTAAAAACAAAAAATACATATATAAACAGAAATTAATACAAGTATATAATGCACAAAAAGCTTAAAATATTTTGTGTGTTTTCATGTTTGTAGATACCGCATCCTGAATCCATCTGCCATTCCTGAGGGTCAGTTCATTGATAACAAGAAGGGTGCAGAAAAACTTCTTGGCTCACTGGACATTGATCACAACCAGTACAAATTAGGACACACTAAGGTATTTTTATATTAACAGTCACTTTTTCTCAAGCCACCTTTCCACTGTCATCGTTTTTGATGCACAATTCTTTTCTCTTTAGGTGTTCTTTAAGGCAGGACTTCTGGGTACTCTTGAGGAGATGCGAGATGACCGTCTTGCACTTATCATAACTGGAATTCAAGCAAGAGCTCGTGGTCTTTTGTCAAGAATTGAGTTTCAGAAAATTGTGGAGAGAAGGTTTGATTTTAGCTTTTCAGTCTTAACATATTCTCAATTTATAACACTATATTAAGCATTGTTTTTATTATCTACAGAGATTCATTGCTTGTGATCCAGTGGAATGTGCGCGCCTTCATGGGGGTCAAGAATTGGCCTTGGATGAAGCTGTACTTCAAGATCAAACCTCTGCTGAAAACTGCAGAAACAGAGAAAGAAATGGCCAACATGAAGGAGGAATTTACCAAGCTGAAGGAGGCCTATGCCAAATCTGAAGCCCGTAAAAAGGAGCTTGAAGAAAAGATGGTTTCTCTTCTCCAAGAGAAGAATGACCTGCAACTTGCAGTGCAGTCTGTAAGTCCAAATGGAAATAAAATTACTTTTACTTTTTGCGTGTAAAAAAACTTACAAAATATAAATTTTGTAGGAGCAAGATAATCTTGCCGATGCTGAGGAGAGATGTGAGGGTCTGATTAAGAGTAAGATCCAGTTTGAGGCCAAAGTCAAAGAGCTGACTGAGAGGCTGGAGGATGAAGAGGAAATGAATGCAGAATTAGTGGCAAAGAAGAGAAAGCTGGAGGATGAATGTTCTGAACTCAAGAAAGACATTGATGATCTTGAGCTCACTCTGGCCAAAGTGGAAAAGGAGAAACATGCTACTGAAAACAAGGTTGGTTATCAACACTGAACACTAAAGAATGATGATGCCAATTATATAACTGATATAATGGAAAACTTCTACAGGTTAAAAACCTGACAGAAGAGATGGCAGCTTTGGATGAGATTATCGCTAAGCTGACCAAAGAGAAGAAAGCTCTACAGGAGGCCCATCAGCAAACACTGGACGACCTCCAGAGTGAGGAAGACAAAGTCAACACACTCACCAAAGCCAAAGCCAAGCTGGAGCAGCAAGTGGATGATGTAAGAGTCAGAAATTATAATACTATAATTAAAAGATCAGGCTTTGTAAGTGATTAAAATAATTCAAAAAAAAATCTGGGGATGAATTTTAGCTTGAAGGCTCTTTGGAACAAGAAAAGAAAATTCGCATGGATCTTGAGAGAGCTAAAAGAAAGCTTGAGGGTGACTTGAAGCTTACTCAAGAGAATTTGATGGATTTGGAAAACGATAAGCAGCAGATGGAGGAGCGGCTAAAAAAGTAAGGCATCATATATATTATAAAATTTAACATTTCAAACTATTATTTTAAAATATATCTTAATCAAATTTGTGATCTTGTTTACTTGACAGAAAAGACTTTGAAATAAGCCAGCTCAATAGCAAAATTGAAGACGAACAAGCTCTCGAGGCCCAACTCCAGAAGAAACTAAAGGAGCTGCAGGTAAACTTCTTAACTCTGAACAAAAAGAATAATTAGAGAGTTAGGAGATTTATTTCTGTAATGTTTTCCTCGCATTATTAGGCCCGAATTGAGGAGCTTGAGGAAGAGCTGGAGGCTGAGAGAGCTGCTCGTGCCAAGGTTGAGAAACAGAGAGCTGATTTGTCCAGAGAACTGGAGGAGATCAGCGAGAGATTGGAGGAGGCTGGTGGAGCCACCGCTGCCCAGATTGAGATGAACAAGAAACGTGAAGCTGAGTTCCAGAAACTGCGCAGAGACCTTGAAGAGGCCACTCTGCACCATGAGGCCACTGCTTCTACACTGAGGAAGAAACATGCAGACAGTGTGTCTGATCTAGGAGAGCAGATCGACAACCTTCAGAGAGTCAAGCAGAAGCTGGAGAAAGAGAAGAGTGAACTCAGACTGGAACTGGACGATGTGGTCTCCAACATGGAGCAGATTGTTAAGGCAAAGGTAAGGGGGATGATGCTGAGAGCCTAAATGATCCATGTCTTGTCAGTCAAAGAAAGCAATCAACTATCACATATTTACTCCTCAAGACAAACTTGGAGAAAATGTGCAGAACTCTGGAGGACCAGATGAGTGAGTACAGAACCAAAGCTGAGGAAGGCCAGCGCACAATCAACGATTTCACCATGCAAAAAGCCAAGCTTCAAACTGAGAATGGTAAAAACACAAAAAGCATGTTATGATAGCTACTGTGACATAATGTGATACATGATGCGAATGTTGCATTTCAGGTGAACTGTCCAGACAGCTGGAGGAGAAAGACTCTCTGGTGTCGCAGTTGACCAGGGGAAAGCAGTCCTACACTCAGCAGATTGAAGACCTCAAGAGACAGCTAGAAGAGGAAGTCAAGGTTTGATGCAATCCATAATTTGTCTTTCTTTTTTAAGAAGCTGAATCATTTTTTTTTATGCTGTTATGCAGGAGGACAATAATAATGACTTCCATGCAACTGACAATTTCTTTTCTTTCAGGCTAAGAATGCTCTGGCACATGCAGTGCAGTCTGCTCGTCATGATTCTGACCTGCTGAGGGAACAATATGAAGAGGAGCAGGAAGCCAAAGCTGAGCTGCAGCGTAGTATGTCCAAGGCAAACTCTGAGGTGGCTCAGTGGAGAACCAAGTATGAAACTGATGCCATCCAGAGGACTGAGGAGCTGGAGGAGGCTAAGTAAGAAACTGAAAATATTTAAACCTAAATTTAATTGTTTTAGTAATGACTTTTCCCACTGGGTCCAACATGAATTATAAACACGTTTAATACAGCTAAATAAATGATGCTTTTAGATGACTCAGATATTTTGAATCATTTTGACTGATTACAGGAAGAAGCTGGCTCAGCGTCTGCAAGATGCAGAAGAAGCAGTGGAAGCTGTTAATGCTAAATGCTCCTCTCTGGAAAAGACCAAACACAGGCTCCAGAATGAGATTGAAGATCTTATGGTGGATGTGGAGAGATCCAATGCTGCTGCTGCTGCTCTGGACAAAAAGCAAAGAAACTTTGATAAAGTAAGAAATGCATTATTTGGAAAAGCAGGGAAACTAAATTCCGATAAATTTAATAAATAAAAATAATTTATGTTAAACATTTCTTACTCTAGATAGTGTCCAGTGCTGCTTTTTTAAGAACAATACAACCTTATCAACTGACTGCTAATTTGACCTTGTTAAATGTAACCAGGTCCTGGCTGAGTGGAAGCAAAAGTATGAGGAGTCCCAAACTGAACTGGAAAGTGCCCAAAAAGAATCTAGATCTCTGAGTACTGAACTCTTTAAACTGAAAAATTCCTATGAGGAGTCACTGGACCACTTGGAGAGCATGAAGAGGGAGAACAAGAATCTCCAAGGTAAAGATGGTTTAATCATCAGTTTAATTATAAGTATGAGTGCTAATGTTATGTCTATTGCACAGAGGAAATTTCTGATCTCACTGAGCAACTTGGTGAGAGTGGGAAAAATATTCATGAGCTGGAGAAAGTTCGGAAACAACTGGAGCAGGAGAAACAAGAGATACAAACTGCTCTGGAGGAAGCTGAGGTAACATATTATTATTTCCTGACAATTCATATTCATGTCATATTAGTTAATATCAAGCTGCATTAAAGCAACAAGTTTTGCTAATGTCTCTGTCTAAACTTAAAAAATCACTTTTACTTTTTATAGGGCTCCCTTGAACACGAGGAAGGAAAGATCCTCAGAGCTCAACTAGAGTTCAATCAGGTCAAAGCTGACATTGAACGTAAGCTGTCTGAGAAAGATGAAGAGATGGAACAGGCCAAGAGGAACCAGCAGAGAGTGGTGGATACCCTGCAGAGCTCACTGGAATCAGAGACTCGCAGTAGGAATGAAGCTCTCAGACTGAAGAAGAAGATGGAGGGAGACCTCAATGAGATGGAGATTCAGCTCAGCCAGGCTAACAGGCAGGCATCAGAAGCCCAGAAGCAACTCAAGGGTCTTCATGGACATCTCAAAGTATGATGTGTCTTCATATCAAGATCTTTTGATACTTAGCAAAAATTTAACATAGTATTTATTAATTAGTGAACTTGTATTTTGTAGGATGCCCAGCTGCAGCTGGATGACGCTCTGCGTGGCAATGATGATCTTAAAGAGAACATCGCCATTGTGGAGAGACGCAACAATCTGCTGCAGGCTGAACTGGATGAGTTGAGATCCCTGGTGGAACAGACTGAGAGAGGAAGGAAACTGGCTGAGCAGGAACTGATGGACGTCAGTGAGAGAGTTCAGCTCCTGCATTCTCAGGTATGACACACCTGTATTAATAAAGCTCTTCTATTACACAACATCATCTACAGATTTAATAAATGTCAACCCTGTCCATGTTCAGAACACCAGCCTGCTGAATCAGAAGAAGAAGCTGGAGGGAGATAATACTCAGCTTCAGACTGAGGTTGAGGAGGCAGTGCAGGAGTGCAGGAATGCTGAGGAAAAGGCCAAGAAGGCCATCACTGATGCTGCCATGATGGCAGAGGAGCTAAAGAAGGAGCAGGACACCAGTGCTCATCTAGAGCGCATGAAGAAGAACATGGAGCAGACCATCAAGGACCTGCAGCACCGCCTGGATGAAGCTGAGCAGATCGCCATGAAGGGTGGCAAGAAGCAGGTCCAGAAACTGGAATCTAGGGTAAGCTATTGCTTTTTCCTACTTGGAGTTAAAATATTTAATTTGCTTCACTAGTGTTACATTTCCTAAACGTCTCTCATAGGTGAGAGAGCTAGAAAGTGAGGTGGAGATGGAACAGAGAAAGGCAAGCGAGTCTGTAAAAGGAGTCCGTAAATACGAGAGACGCATTAAGGAGCTCACCTACCAGGTAGGACAAACTTACCAACAATTTTGCCCTTGCTTGATATGATCCTTTTATGTTTTGAAAATGTTGTATTCAGCATAAACTAAAACATGTTGCATGTTTCCATAGACTGAGGAAGACCGTAAGAATCTGGCTCGACTTCAAGACCTGGTGGACAAACTGCAGCTGAAGGTCAAGTCCTACAAGAGAACTGCTGAAGAGGCTGTGAGTGCTTTTTCCTCCTATTGGTGCAATCAAACATTAATTTATATGCCTATTTCTAAATTTCCACAAATACTCTTGTTTGTATACTCTAGGAGGAACAGGCCAATTCTAACCTGGGCAAGTTCCGTAAGCTGCAGCATGAGCTGGACGAGGCAGAGGAGAGGGCTGATATTGCTGAATCTCAGGTCAACAAGCTGAGAGCCAAGAGCCGTGATACAGGATCCAAGGTACAGTAACAGTTAACAACCTAAAAATTATTTTAGTCTAAAAAAATCTCAGAAAAGCCTTAAAAGTGCAAAAAAATATAGTCACAAGTCAACTACAAATCTGCATTTTACAGTGACTTCAGGAATAGGAAAGCAGGTATTTGAACTGGATGAGGTGAACATTCCTAACATGGGAAGGAACTAGGCATTTAACTTTGACATGAAATCCTAAATCCTATTATATGAAATCTTATTTGCTATTGTTTATTTAGAGACTGTTTTTATCATGACCCAAATGATACAGTTATATAGCCATCAAAGGGAGAGTTGACCCAAACAATCTCCCACCATTTACTCACACTCCAGAGGTTCCAAACTTATACAAATTTGTGAAGAATTTGAGAAGGAAGCAGCCATTGACATTCACAGAAGGAACAAACAATACAAAGAAATTTGGCTGTTTTCCCAGCATTCTTCAAAATATCTTCCTTGATGTTCAACAGGAAAAAACTCAAATATGTTTGGAAAGTGGAGGATGAGTAAATGATGCCAGCCTTTTTTTTTGGGTGAACTAACCCTTTAAATATTGCCTTCTAAATTTTACCCCACCCTGAACTTTAACATTTATCTTTTATTTTCTTCCTAACAGAAGGGGGTTGATGAAGAGTGACAGCATTAGCCGGATCTCTCCAAACGTGGATTGCTGTGGTAGTTTCTTCTGTAGATTAATAGAATAAATCAAACATGCAAATTTATACTTCATCCTCTTTTGTCTTTTTTCCTATTAATCATGTACACTGCACTAGTCCAACATGACCCTGTTGAACAGTAAACCTGTTGCCTTAATATATGTACAATCTAAACAAAACAGAAAGCATTCTTCAGCTGTTCTCTAAAGCAGGGTCAACTGCACAAAGAACTGAGGTGTTCATGAGTTTTACTACTGCAAATTACATAATGCAGATTAAGCTATAGTAAGCCACAGAGTACATCACATACTCAGGGAAAGTCCTTACAATTTAACCTTTACTTGCACATATCACACTGACTCCATCAATACAGTTAAATTCCATCAATAAAGTTAAATTTGACAGAGCATTTACATGTAAGGAAAATTCAAGACAGTATTTTCATAAAAAATGATGGCAGAATGCAGTTTTCTAGACCTAAAGCAACCACTACAATGCTGTGAAATTGAGATATGTTATAGCCACTCATCACCAGTTGAGGGAGCCAGCAGCAGCATAGTTTTTAAGCATCAAACAATACAATTGTGATTCAGCATAAAATCCTGATTCCTCTCCAAATTAAAATATGCCATAATTAATGACCATATCATGATGGGCCACCATTAAAGATGACACCCATTAACAGAACATGCAGTGTAATAAAAGTATATATATAAAAAAATAAATATATATATATATATATAAGTGCTTCCCACAGGTTTGAAATATACTTCTGGTGGTAGCAGTATATACAGCAAACGAGAAATAAAGGACAAAGGAATAAAAACATCTATGGAATAAAAATCTCTAAAAAGTCTAATAATTACAACAATAAAAAGTGTAGAATATTTATAAGACAAATGAGTTAATTAACCATTTCTAACGGTGCAGTCAGTTTAGATGTAATTTAATCCTCTCGAAGTACAGTAAATAGAAAAGTTTATGCGAGTCGTTTAGATCAAATAATTAATTATATAACTTTTCTCTCTGTCTTGTCTGTGGGTCTCTGCAGAGCATGTGAGATTATCTGTGGGAGTGTTGGCAGTTTGGCTATTGGGTGGATACAAAAAAAAGTGTAAAAGGATGGCAATAATCAAAAATATATATATATATACTACTGTAGAGGGTAATCTAACATATAGTAGTTAGTTACCACCACTGGAGGGCGCCACCAACATTGCATGTCAAAAATGTACATTTTGTACTGTTGTTGTTTAGTTTTTGGTCATTTGTCAGCTAATGCAGTGGTTTTTAATCCTGGTTCTGGGGACACAGTAGTGTTCTGGACATTTTACATTTCACCTTTATTTAACAGCTGAGCTCAGCTTTATATTCTCAGCCACTGCTATAGATAGGTGTAATATGTTATAGCCCTGTTGAGTTAGTTTTTAAAAAAAAAAAATTGTATTACTTTTTATTATTATTACAAAATTACAATGTCTGAAAGGTAATTTAATTACTCAATAAGGATTTACTATAATTCCTATAAATTCATATAAATCTCAACACAACAGAAATGTAACTCTTTTAATTATTAAAATTGAGTCAAATATGGACTTCTAGTCTTTTTTTAAACTTAAGCAATTTCAATTATAAACATAACATTCTTTATTTAACAAAAAGGTAAACATAATGTGGCTCAAAACGCATCAATGCATATCACATACCTAATAATGCCATTGAATAAATTTTGACTCAGTTCATTGTTTCTTAATCATGTGCAGTTGTCTGTCAAATGCAACATTTTTAGTTGAAAAATAGATTTATTATGCAAAATATCTGAAGTACAAAATAAACAAATAAATAAATACTGTTCATCTGCTTCTTTAAGTTGACTTGGACAGAAATGCTACAGGTACATTAAAAATGAACAGTTATTCCTTCCTTTACTTTTGGCAAATTGTTTAACCCATTATAGTCAACACTGTGCTACTGTACATATTACAGTACATAAACATGAGTGACTTACAAAATGTGCAGAGCAGAATTGAAACCCAGTGAGCTGATGAATTTAAAAGTAAAATAAAATGTGAGCGCTGTTACAGTCAGGCATCACCACTCGAGGGCGCCAGCACCACTGACTGTCAAAGCTCTGCTGTTACTATTCTTCAAACCTACTTTTCCACAATCAGTAAAATTGTAAGGATGTAAAAATCATTTAAAATACATTTTTATAATCACCTATTATTTTATATACTTGACACTAGACTACAAAACCTCTTATGTTGCAAGCATATAATGAATGGGTCAAAAGTGTCCATTTTACTTTTATGTCAAAAATCATAAGAATATCAAGTAAAGATCATGTTACACCAAGATATTTTGTAAATAGTTGTATTTCAGCCTAATATTTTCAAATACTTAATATTGATACATGAATGGAAAGATTATTTGTTTAGAGGGTCTATAAATCTCAGTAAAAAAAATGATACTCAACTGGTTTTGTGTTCCAGGGTTATATATATGTGAATATTTTACATTATTTTTTTTTAATATTTATATATATATTTTTGTCTTCTTTTTTTCATTTATAAAATTATATTACACTAAATTACAACAGAAAATTATTTGACATATATTTAGATATTTTACTTTTCACAAAAGTTATTTTGAAACATGAATGCAGACTTTTTGCCTCATTTAATCATCCCCTTTCTAAACATCACTTTAGTTAATTTTATGTCAAAACCAACATGGCTTTGATTACAGCACAAACAAATCACATTCCCATTATTGATGCAATAATTTAAAAAATTAGACTTTTAACAGGACTTTACAAACACATTTTTCCACAGATTACAGAAGGCAAGTAGTATCTTAACCTTAAAGTCCTAAAGATAATCTTTCATTTCTTTATGTATTACAATATTTAATTGTTGTTTTGATTTTGATGTGAACTATGACCCAGACATGTCTTTACAGTTTTAAAAATCAATGACAACTTTTTACTTTATCAAACTATTTAATTCAGTATTAAAAAACATGACACTGTTTGCTTAATCATGTTTCCTGTCAATTAAAATACAGTGCAACTAAAAATCAGAGAGAAAAGCATTGCTTTACCTTCATCTCTGCAGTGTGTGTTAGGTCTCCTGCAGGATCACAGTGTGTGTGTGTGGCAGCAAAAACACACTGAGGAACAGAAACATTTGCACAGCAGAGGTCAAAAGTCAAGCCAATTTGCATAACTCTAGAAGATGTTTGTGTGAAGAACAAACACATAAATATCATTCTAAAATAATAATTAAAAATGTAAGCATGTTGGCTCTGGTTCATTAAATTAACAAATGATTTTGACATTTTAATTATGTATTATTTTCATTGTTAATTTGAATAGATCGAGTTATTTCCTGTTAACAAATGACAACTAGGCTGTGAAAAGTGACCAATGAGTAATTCAACACATTTTTTTTGTTCATTTACCTTTTTAAAATAAGTTAAAGTTGAAACTTATTTTTTAAAAGTCAATTTAATATAAGATAAGCTATAATAGCTTGTAAGGTTAATTTGGAAATGTACCTTTTTAGCCCTCCTATGAAATTGTTATTCTTCTTAAAATATTTCCCAAGTGTTATTTACAGTTTTTCTCAGTGGCTTTAGTGCATTTCTCTCAACACTATTTCCATTTGCACAACAGTTCATGCATTTCTCAAAACAATTAGTGATTTGTGCACATCATAGTAGCAGTTTCTCATTCCTTCCAGCAAATTGTGAATGCTTTTGGACATGCATCAACTGCTTTCATACAACTCTCTGCTGTTTATAACATTATCATCTGCTTATGTCATGTCAGTCAAAATGAACTAAACTTGTGAATGCTGAATAGTCATTCCATATAAAACTAATAGTCCTCATTTCATTACTGGAGTCATTAAATACACAAATGTTGAACTAGTGGTCAAAATCTGTCAAGCTCATTTTATTTAAAAACTTTAAATAATTTTTTTTCTGAAAATGTCTTCTAAATTCATCAATTTCATGAATGATTTACAGACCTGTGTATGTTGTAGGTTCAGTTCTAATATGTCCTGCAGTATTGTTTACAGTTGTGCTCAGCTCTACCCAAAGGGAGTTTATGTTTGTTGTAAATGAGGGTGTGTTTATTCTTTTGCACAATACTGTGAATAAATCAGAATTGTAAAGAGTAAATGCAGAATGTGAAACACACATATTCAGTGTCTTGTACTCAGATACCTCACTAAATGCAGTGATGTCTAACTTTACTGTAGTTTTCAAATGGCTGTGTAAATAGTATATCGTGCTGTCTTGAGCATTTTCAGGACGTGTCACTAAAATCTAACTTTATTGCATTGTAAAAAATGTAATAAGTAAAGTGTCCTAATGAAAACATGACAAAGCCATCTGACTGTCTTGTTCATAAACAATGGTGTCAGGACTTTGCATTTTGACGACACTGACACTTTCATTGACATCAATACCTGCGTTTGAGGAATGAGCTCTCCATTTTGAGCAAGTGACACGCTTTTGCAGGTTATCCACTAGGTTTTGCAGTTTGTACTAATTGCTTTGAGAAATGCATGAACTGTTGTGCAAATGTAAATAGTGTTGTGAGAAATGAACCAAAGCCACTGAGAAAAACTGTAATGGACAGAAGATGTTTTCAACTTTTTAAATATAATAATTTTAATTATTAATTAGTCTAGCAAGATGCTAGTATTCAGTTTAAAGTGACATTTAAACTCAACTCATTGGACAACAGTGGTTTGTTCTGTAGCTAACCACAATAATAATAATAATGACAGATAGATATGATTTAGATAGATAGATAGATATATAGATAGATAGAATGATAGACAGAACGATAGATAGAATGATAGATAGAAGACAGACAGACAGATAGAGAAATAGAGATAGAACAATAGATAGTTAAATAAATAAATAGAGACAGATAGAACGATAGATAGGATGATAGAACGATAGATAGATAGATAGATAGATAGATAGATAGATAGATAGATAGATAGATAGATAGATAGATAGCACGATAGAACAATAGATAGGACGATAGAACGACAGACAGACAGACAGATAGAACAATTAATAGGACGATAAAACAATAGATAGAACGACTGACAGACAGACAGACAGACAGACAGACAGACAGACAGACAGACAGACAGACAGACAGACAGACAGACAGACAGACAGACAGATAGACAGAT
>CAIGQZ010032287.1:1273627-1306439 GCA_903798205.1 Danio tinwini
ACACTTTAAAATAATGATCCATTATGCAATGTATTAACTAACATGAACTAAGAGTGAACAATGTGTACGGCATTAATTGATCATAATTTAACATCTACTAATGCATTATTAAAATACAAATCTGTGCTTGTTGACATTATTTTATGAGCCAACAAGGACTAAAAATGAACAATTTTATTTTGATGAACTAACATTAACAAAGATGAATACTGTAATAAATATATTGTTTGTTGTTTGTAAATACATCAACTAGGGAAGTGTTACCAAATCTTTTTTATCTAAATTTGGCGAAAACATTTAAACATTGAAATTTATTGAAATCTAAAAAAATAAAAAAGTTTCAGAGCGGCACAATGTTGTGACCTTCAGAGCCAAGAGTGACAACACGGTCCAGCAAAAGCATTCCATGAATGTGCCATTCTATTATCCTGACAACTGTCAAAAACAACAGAAGCGCCTACAATTCATAAGAATGCCTTCTAACAGCATTACTTTGATACTAATATTGTTAAAAGGATCAAGTTGATCCTAATCCTCATGTTAAAAGATCCCAAGGTTCTTAATAAAGATGAGCCACTTTCAACAATTCACACCAGAGCTTTTGCAGTTCTGAGAACAGCTGCTGCAGAGACCCTGCCCACAGCTGTCTGCGACCCTCAGCAGTGACTGTAAAGAAGCTGAGAAAAATCTAGTACAGTTATCTTTGTCCTCAAGGATAGAGGAAAAACAATGGGATGTCAACAAGAAGTGCAAGAGGTTGAGGTCCAGCGGTACAAGCCGTGACAATTTGAGACTTATTTCACAGCACAAAAGACCAGCTGTCGGCTGTCCATCGCCTACATCTATAGACAGACCTGAAATATTTGTCACATTTTCTTTTAGTCCTCCTCTTTACTTAGGCTAATATGACTGTCTCAATCAATGTGTGCAAAAGTTGAACCTCAAATCTCACTGATGTGTGCAGACTTTACTTTGAGAAAAGAGAGATTATTCTCGTAGTTCTCACATTATCTGGCATTGGTACTTTAGATAAATGGAAATGATTAATGTGCCTTTTCCAAAGTCAAATTTAAGCACTTTTCAAGCACTTTCCAGATGCATTTTGCATTGTGCATATTGTATTGTGACAAATTGCATATTTACATGCATATACATGCAGTATACTGTAGTATTCTAAAGAACATCTTTGGTTGCATATTGATTTCATTCAATTACTGTCATCTAGTCTCTTAAATGTAATTCATTGGCATCATGTGTCATCTTCCATCTTAAACTTATATTTAATTTAATTTCAAAGGGCCCAGACAGATCATGCTACAGACACATGCAGACTCCAGAGGTTTCCATTTATACAAAAGCAAAAAAACGTATTTTATTAACATATTTAATTATTATTTAATAGATAATTTATGAAAGCTAACCAATTACATTTTAAGCAGTTTCAAGCACTTCATCCAAAATGCACTGTTCAAAAGTCTCAGAATTTTCCAAGTCGTCTTTGAACAGTCTTAAAAAGGTTTAAAATAAAACCTCTGCCAATACAGAGAGAATTAGACTTTAATTTAAATCAGATAAATTACATATGCTGGCACTTTGTGAAGCTTAATCTTTCTGAGAAAAGACAACAATGAAGAGGCTGAGCAGGACAATAAAAATTCTTGTTGCCTGTTTCACATTTCTCAGATGTCAAGAGGTGTCCTGCTCTACGAGGAAGGGATCCAAAATAGACTACTGTAGTTCTTTTTGACCTGAGACAACGTTGTAAAAAGAAGTTCCTAATTGGGATGGTGTTGATGAATCTTTAAAGCAACACGGGTGTTCTTTTGTCCATCCTCCTTAAAGCCTATTGTTACATCACACCATATATGTCAACCGCACACGAGGATCCTTTGCCATCCAATCATTTGAAGGTTTATTTAGTGAGACAAGGGTGGGACATATACAATGAACCACCATTTTTGGGATCAGCGACTTGCTTTTAAAAGGTAGCATCAGCTCTGGAGGGACACAACACACAGGACAACCTGAGGTAAGAACCAAAAAGCCTCTATGCAGAAAGGGAGATCTTCTGGACCTCACAAACACTGAATCCAAAGCTAACACAAAAAGAGAAATCCAGTACAAGTTTAGGTGTAGTGATCTTCCTGATCAGTAAATCACATTAGTGTTCTTAAACACTCTTTTGTTGTGTCCTTAGCATAACACCAGCTCTGCAGTTACAAGGTACAGAGATCTGACAAACACCAGGTGAGAAGTTTTGCATCTACCTGAAAAAACAATACTAAAATGCGTTCATTTATCATTTCTGTAACTGTGATTTCAGTGTGTTACACTTGTAAAATTGCCTGTTTAGTTTTATCTCAGAGAAGCACATTATATTTACAAGTTTGTTCATCTGTTTTAGATTTCAGAATGGGTGACGCCGTTATGGCAGAGTTTGGGCCTGCGGCTCCCTTCCTGCGCAAGTCAGATAAGGAGCGTCTGGAGGCCCAAACTCGTATTTTTGACATGAAGAAAGAGTGTTTTGTGCCTGACCCTGAGGTTGAGTACGTCAAAGCCTCCATCACCAGTAGAGACGGTGATAAAGTCACTGTTGACACTGAATATGGAAAGGTAAGGATGCTTTAGCTATCTGAATATGATAAAAGTGGACCTTTGTTACATATTTCTGAGATTCTGGTCACAGTTATCAAATGTCTAAAGTGGTAAATGGAAATGACAATATAAGTTTCAACAAAAAAGTAAAAAATAAGAAGAAAAAATAAAAAGATAGTGTTTCTATGGTTTTCTAATAGAGCAAAACATATACAAGTGACAAAATTTGCATTTTAGCTGGTGAAAAAAAGTTAAAAGTTCTATGTAAACGCATTATACTAAGATACATTTTCTCTGCTCAACAGACTCTTACTTTCAAGGAGGTTGATGTTCACCCTCAGAACCCGCCAAAGTTTGATAAAATTGAAGACATGGCGATGTTCACCTTCCTGCATGAGCCTGCTGTGCTGTTTAACCTCAAAGAGCGTTACGCAGCCTGGATGATCTACGTGAGTGGTGAACATTGAGCCGTAATGAAGTGACTGCCAGTATTGATGTGTATAACTGCACTAAACCTATTCATCTGTTACATTACAGACCTATTCAGGGCTGTTCTGTGTCACTGTCAACCCATACAAGTGGCTGCCAGTGTACGATTCCTCTGTGGTCAAAGCTTACAGAGGCAAGAAGAGGACTGAAGCCCCTCCTCACATCTTTTCCATCTCTGACAACGCCTACCAGTACATGCTGTCAGGTTAGAACTGTACATTACATATATTTAACAGATTTGATTATATACAAAACTTCCCTAAATATTATTTGGCCATTTCACCTTACAGACAGAGAGAACCAGTCTGTCCTGATCACGTAAGTCAATTCTCACAATCATGGGAAATGCTTAAAAATGCTAAATGATTAAAATGTGTATCCTTTAAATACACAGTGGAGAATCTGGTGCTGGAAAGACTGTGAACACCAAGAGAGTCATTCAGTACTTTGCCAGCATTGCTGCAGTATCTGGGAAAAAAGATGCAGCTTCTGAGAAGAAGGTGATTCTAGTCACAAAACTGCTTTTACAAAAATAAAAACATCAATACTAATTATTTTAATAAATGTAATTCTTTTGTCATTTTAAAAAATATATTGTTTGTTAATAGGGTACTCTGGAGGATCAAATCATCCAAGCTAACCCTGCTCTCGAGGCCTTTGGTAATGCCAAGACCATCAGAAATGACAACTCCTCCCGATTTGTACGTAAAAATGCACTGTGTATTGATAGTGTGTACTGCATATAATTAATATGAATAATGTGATTATTAATTATTCTCAATTATAAACAGGGTAAATTTATCCGAATTCACTTTGGTGTGAGTGGAAAATTGGCTTCAGCAGATATTGAAACTTGTGAGTATGCTTTATATTACTACAATTATGATGATTAGAAGACTTATATTTAACACAGCATTAATTTTGCTATATTTCCTCATGTAGACCTGCTTGAGAAGTCTCGTGTCACTTATCAGCTCAAAGCTGAGAGAGACTACCACATCTTCTACCAGATCCTGTCTCAGAAGAAACCGGAGCTGCTGGGTAGGTATCGATGTGGAATTAAATATACCATTTTAAAGTGTCCCAATATACCGTCTCTAACTGTACTGCTCGTTTTTTACAGAGATGTTGCTCATCACCAACAACCCCTATGATTACTGCTACATCTCCCAAGGAGAGACGCAAGTGGCATCTATTGATGATGCTGAAGAGTTGATTGCCACTGACGTTAGTGAAATCTATTAATATCAAAATAGAGGTTGAATGATATGATATTTCTCTGGCTGAGAAAACAGGGGTTAAAAAAATCATCAAATATTGTCCATCGACTAAATAAAGAAATATTTAACTGATGGACAATATATGATGATTTTTTGACCAATATGTTTAGCCAACCCCTGTTTAGCCTTCATGCCGTCTGACTGAAATACATTAGGTTTATGTCATCAAAACAGCAAAAATCTCCAAAGTGTGATGCGATCTGTCAACCTCTGTATCAAAATATACATAGTCATATACAAAGTCAAATAAAAGTGGACTGATCTTATTGGTGTGACATGCTGTTTTCAAATGGCAGGATGCCTTCGATGTGCTGGGCTTCACCCAAGATGAAAAATCAGGCATCTACAAACTGACTGGTGCCATTATGCACTTTGGTAACATGAAGTTCAAGCAGAAGCAGAGAGAGGAACAGGCTGAGGCTGATGGCACTGAAGGCATGTAATCTTTACAATCATTACCTTACTGGCACTGGTGACTTTGTGATAAATGGTTTTAAATGACACTCTTTTCTCCAAAAGATGCTGACAAAGTTGCTTATCTGATGGGCCTGAACTCTGCTGACCTCATCAAGGGTTTGTGCCACCCAAGAGTCAAAGTAGGAAATGAGTGGGTCACCAAGGGACAGAATGTGCAGCAGGTAAAGAAACATCACATCATTTACCACTGATACAACCACCTAAATCGTGAAATATATTATCAAATTTAAATTCACTTCCACTCTTTCAGGTGTACTACTCTATTGGTGCTCTGGCAAAGTCAGTGTATGAGAAGATGTTCCTCTGGATGGTGGTGAGAATTAACCAATCCCTGGACACCAAACAGCCTCGCCAGTACTTCATTGGTGTGCTGGACATTGCTGGCTTTGAGATCTTTGATGTAAGCTGATAACAACTGATTATTGCAATTCAAAAACTAATGCAAAAAGCTGTACAGTGTAATTATACAATATTTTCTGTCTACAGTTCAACACCTTTGAGCAGCTGTGCATCAACTTCACTAATGAGAAGTTGCAGCAGTTCTTCAACCACCACATGTTTGTCCTGGAGCAAGAGGAATACAAGAAAGAGGGGATTGACTGGGAGTTTATTGACTTCGGCATGGACTTGCAGGCTTGTATTGAGCTTATTGAGAAGGTGAGTAATTCTGGTTGCAAACTGCTTCAGATATGTGTGTTCTATTTTTTATGTTATTATTAACACTTATTTCTTACATTTCTCTTCAGCCCATGGGTATCATGTCCATCCTAGAAGAGGAGTGCATGTTCCCCAAGGCTAGTGATCAAACATTCAAAGCTAAGCTTTATGACAACCACCTTGGTAAGAACCCTACATTCCAGAAGCCCAGGATTGTCAAGGGTAGACCAGAGGCCCATTTCGCTCTGGTTCACTACGCTGGCACTGTTGACTACAATATTTCAAACTGGCTGGTGAAGAACAAAGATCCTCTCAACGAGACTGTTGTCGGACTCTTCCAAAAGTCTACAGTCAAGCTGTTGTCATTCTTGTTTGCTGGATATTCTGGTGCTGACTCAGGTGAGTTTTTCTAATTCTCAGCATAGATGTTTTCAGAATACATTTTCTTTCTGGGGTTGAACTTTGAACTAAGTCAGAATAACATGATTTTACGATTCAGCCCAAGATTCCAAGGGAGGTAAAGGAGGTGGAAAAAAGAAGGGTTCTTCTTTTCAGACTGTGTCAGCCCTCCATAGGGTAAGGGTTTATAAAGCAAATTATAAAAAACAAAAACAAAGGAATCCAAAGTGTGTACTTCAAAAATATTCTGACGTGATTTCTTTCACCTCGTAGGAGAACTTAAATAAGCTGATGACCAACCTGAGGTCAACTCACCCTCACTTTGTGCGTTGCCTGATCCCCAATGAGACTAAGACTCCTGGGGCGATGGAGAATCCTCTGGTCATGCACCAGCTGCGCTGTAACGGTGTGCTGGAGGGCATCAGAATCTGCAGAAAGGGCTTCCCCAACAGGATCCTGTATGGAGATTTCAAGCAAAGGTAAAAACCTAAACAAGACACCTAAAATAAAATAAACTAATATACCTTTAATGCACAAATCACAAATCCTTGTCACTTTTGTGACTCTTGTCAGATACCGTATTCTTAACCCATCTGCTATCCCTGAGGGACAATTTATTGACAATAAGAAAGCTGCTGAGAAACTCCTGGGCTCACTGGACATTGATCACACACAGTACAAGTTAGGACATACTAAGGTGTTCTTCAAGGCTGGTCTTCTGGGTACTCTTGAGGAGATGCGAGATGACCGTCTTGCTCTCATTATCACTGGTATTCAAGCAAGAGCTCGTGGTATTCTCTCAAGAATTGAATTCCAGAAAATTGTTGAACGCAGGTTAGGATTAATAATGTTTTCTTAATACAACGAAGAACATATGAGTCACTGTCAGCTTATATTAACACTGGATTACTTTGCAGAGATTCATTGCTGGTGATCCAGTGGAATGTGCGTGCCTTCATGGGGGTCAAGAATTGGCCTTGGATGAAGCTGTACTTCAAGATCAAGCCACTGCTGAAGACTGCAGAGACAGAGAAAGAAATGGCCAACATGAAGGAGGAATTCACCAAGCTGAAGGAGGCCTATGCCAAATCTGAAGCCCGCAAAAAGGAGCTTGAAGAAAAGATGGTTTCCCTTCTCCAAGAGAAGAATGACCTGCAGCTTGCAGTGCAGTCTGTGAGTCCTTAAAACTACTTTAACGTTCAACAAGTACAAAACAAATAATGTTGAAAAAGTTCATTCATTCATTCATTCATTTTTTTCCCATTCTGATAGGAGCAAGATAATCTTGTCGATGCTGAGGAGAGATGTGAGGGTCTGATCAAGAGTAAGATCCAGCTTGAGGCCAAAGTCAAAGAGCTGACTGAGAGGCTGGAGGATGAAGAGGAAATGAATGCAGAATTAGTGGCAAAGAAGAGAAAGCTGGAGGATGAATGTTCTGAACTCAAGAAAGACATTGATGATCTTGAGCTCACTCTGGCCAAAGTGGAGAAGGAGAAACATGCGACTGAGAACAAGGTTATACATTTTACAGTATTTGCATATGTTTACAAATGGGATGTTGGGAGTTGTCACTGATCTAATGTCCTTTTTCCTAGGTTAAAAACCTGACAGAAGAGATGGCAGCTTTGGATGAGATTATCGCTAAGCTGACCAAAGAGAAGAAAGCTCTACAGGAGGCCCATCAGCAAACACTGGACGACCTCCAGAGTGAGGAAGACAAAGTCAACACACTCACCAAAGCCAAAGCCAAACTGGAGCAACAAGTGGATGATGTAAGTAGAACATCTCATTGTAAATATCTTGACAAAGTTTTACTTCAAATATGCTAGTGTACTATAATGATGTGACATGTTTTGCAATACAATGCAAAATAATTACAATTTAAATAATAAGCTTGAAGGATCCTTGGAGCAAGAAAAGAAGCTCCGCATGGATCTTGAAAGGGCAAAGAGAAAGCTGGAGGGTGATTTAAAATTGACCCAGGAGAGCATTATGGATTTGGAAAATGACAAACAGCAAATGGAGGAGAAGCTGAAAAAGTAAGAACACGTGAAACAATTCAAGTAGATATGAATGATCTAACTTGAATTAATAATTATTAATAAATTATTAATAAAATAAATAAATAAAAATGAATAAATAAATACAAAATAAATAAATAAAATTCTCTCATGAAACATTTTTATTATACAATAAAGGAAGGACTTTGAAATTGGCCAGCTCAACAGCAAAATTGAGGATGAGCAAGCTCTTGGTGCCCAGCTCCAGAAGAAATTGAAGGAGCTTCAGGTACGTTTAAAAAAAAAATTGAAATCAAATAAATGTATAAAAAAATCACTTAATATAATTCAGATCAAAAACTGCGATTTGTCTCAATCACCAGGCCCGAATTGAAGAGCTTGAGGAAGAGCTGGAGGCTGAGAGAGCTGCCCGTGCCAAAGTTGAGAAACAGAGAGCTGATCTGTCCAGAGAACTGGAGGAGATCAGCGAGAGGTTGGAGGAGGCTGGTGGAGCCACCGCTGCCCAGATTGAGATGAACAAGAAGCGTGAAGCTGAGTTCCAGAAACTGCGCAGAGACCTTGAAGAGGCCACTCTGCAGCATGAGGCCACTGCTGCAACACTGAGGAAGAAACATGCTGACAGTGTGGCTGATCTGGGAGAGCAGATTGACAACCTACAGAGAGTCAAGCAGAAGCTGGAGAAAGAGAAGAGCGAGCTGAAGTTAGAGCTTGATGATGTGGTCTCCAACATGGAGCAGATTGTCAAGTCAAAGGTTAGTAGCAACCCAGAAACAAATGTAAGTAAGACCAGCAGTTAGGCATGGGCCGGTATAAGATTCTGACGGTATGATAACCTTGGATAAAAATATCACGGTTTCACGGTATTGTGATTACTGCTCTAAAATATATTATTTTTAAATGTCTGGGTGAAAAACTAAAAGTTTTTTTCCCCTTTGAACACAATATATTTTATTTTGAGAAACATTTATAATATTTTGGAGCAGTAAACGTGCCAGGCCAAATAATAAAAATGAATCCTTGACGTCTGCTGTCTTCATTCGTTTCAAAAACACAGATTTATTAACAATTTAAAATGCCATCTTTGGATAACTTTTCTGCTGGAGATGCTGTTGTTAAAAAAATGTAAACAAAAAATTTTTACACATACCTTAGGAACGGTATTAGAGAAAATTCTGGCGGTATGAAAACCTTCACTTTTCCAAACCGCGGTATACCTTGAAAATGGTTATCGTCCCAGGCTTACCAGCAATGCAGAATTCATGTAATTTACTTATGCAATTCATTTTATTAGAGCAATCTGGAGAAAATGTGCAGAACTCTGGAGGACCAGATGAGTGAATACAGAACCAAAGCAGAGGAAGGACAGCGCACAATCAATGATTTCACCATGCAAAAAGCCAAGCTTCAAACTGAAAATGGTAGGGTCTCAAAATATAGTAATCAATTAAAATGTGTAGTACTAAAATTTTAATTTGTCATTAAATTTATTTTCTGGTAATTCAGGTGAACTATCGAGACAGCTGGAGGAGAAAGACTCCCTGGTGTCTCAGTTGACCAGAGGAAAGCAGTCCTACACTCAGCAGATTGAAGACCTCAAGAGACAGCTAGAAGAGGAAGTCAAGGTTTGTTGCAATTCATAATGTTTTCTTTTCTTATAGAAACAGAATTTTTTTGTTATGCAGGAGGACAATAAAAATTACAATTTTTTTTCTCTCAGGCTAAGAATGCCCTGGCACATGCAGTTCAGTCTGCTCGTCATGATTCTGACCTGCTGAGGGAGCAGTTTGAGGAGGAGCAGGAAGCCAAAGCTGAGCTGCAGCGTAGTCTGTCCAAGACAAACTCTGAGGTGGCTCAGTGGAGAACCAAGTATGAAACTGATGCCATTCAGAGGACTGAGGAGCTGGAGGATGCTAAGTAAGAACTAAGAAAGATGCTATTTGGTTTTCAAAAGTTAATTTACTAATTCTTAGTTGATTCTTGATTTATTATTTCTAATCGGTTGTGAAATTCTGCTTTTTAACACAATTAGGAAAAAATTGGCACAGCGTCTCCAGGAAGCAGAAGAGGCAGTGGAAGCTGTTAATGCTAAATGCTCCTCTCTGGAGAAGACCAAACACAGGCTCCAGAATGAAATTGAAGATCTTATGGTGGATGTGGAGAGATCCAATGCTGCTGCTGCTGCTCTCGACAAGAAGCAAAGAAACTTTGACAAGGTAGTACATAAAATATTAATTTATTAACTGAATTAATATTACTTGTCTTTTCAGTATAGGTGGTTATTAAACACCTAAATTGTTGCCTTAATCAGGTTTTGGCTGAGTGGAAGCAGAAGTATGAGGAGTCTCAGACTGAACTGGAAAGTGCCCAGAAAGAGTCCAGATCTCTGAGCACTGAACTCTTCAAGCTGAAGAACTCATATGAAGAGGTCCTGGATCAGCTTGAGACTATGAAGAGAGAGAACAAGAACCTTCAAGGTATGTATTTTGGTCAACTACAAGATTAACAGATGCTGCCATCTGCAAATGTTTGCTTAACAGCTATTCTTCTGTTTAACAGAGGAAATTTCTGACCTTACTGAACAACTTGGAGAATCAGGAAAGAGCATCCATGAGTTGGAGAAAATCAGAAAGCAGTTGGAGCAGGAAAAAGCAGAGATCCAGACAGCCTTAGAGGAGGCTGAGGTAACCATGAATGATAATTTCCTATTTTGTTATTTACATTAGAGTAATTTAAGACTAATGACTTAAAAATGCTTTCCTTCATACTTAAAGGGTTCTCTTGAACACGAGGAAGGCAAGATCTTGAGAGCTCAGTTGGAGTTCAATCAGGTCAAAGCTGACATTGAACGTAAGCTGTCCGAGAAAGATGAAGAGATGGAGCAGGCCAAGAGGAACCAGCAGAGAGTGGTGGATACCCTGCAGAGCTCACTGGAATCAGAGACTCGCAGCAGGAATGAAGCTCTCAGACTGAAGAAGAAGATGGAGGGAGACCTCAATGAGATGGAGATTCAGCTCAGCCAGGCTAACAGGCAGGCATCAGAAGCCCAGAAGCAACTCAAGGGTCTTCATGGACATGTCAAGGTATGGCCAAGCTTCAGTTCAGATTTTTTGATTCTAAAGTAAAATACAGGATAGGTCTGCAGTATATTTATTCGTAAACTTGTACCTCACAGGATTCCCAAATGCATCTGGATGACGCTTTGCGTGGCAATGATGATCTCAAAGAGAACATCGCTATTGTGGAGAGACGCAACAATCTGCTGCAGGCTGAACTGGATGAGCTGAGATCTCTGGTGGAACAGACTGAGAGAGGAAGGAAACTGGCTGAACAGGAACTGTTGGACGTCAGTGAGAGAGTTCAGCTCCTGCATGCCCAGGTATTACATTTTAAATACTTGTGTGATTGTATTATGGTATAATCATTATTTTATACTCTGGTATGGTTGACATCTTTAATGGTTTAAACTATTTTGATGATCCAGAACACCAGCCTGCTGAATCAGAAGAAGAAGCTGGAGGGAGATAATACACAGCTTCAGACTGAGGTTGAGGAGGCAGTGCAGGAGTGCAGAAATGCTGAGGAAAAGGCCAAGAAGGCCATCACTGATGCTGCCATGATGGCAGAGGAGCTGAAGAAGGAGCAGGACACCAGTGCTCATCTGGAGCGCATGAAGAAGAACATGGAGCAGACCATCAAAGACCTGCAGCACCGTCTGGATGAAGCTGAGCAGATCGCCATGAAGGGTGGCAAGAAGCAGGTCCAGAAACTGGAATCTAGGGTAAGTTCTTAAAACTCAGGCATTTTCTCTTCACACGTTTTGCAAAGATTAAAGAGTAGTTCACATCATTTAATTTTGTTTTGGTAGGTGAGAGAACTAGAGAATGAGGTGGAGTTGGAACAGAGAAAGGCAAGCGAGTCTGTAAAAGGAGTCCGTAAATATGAGAGACGCATCAAGGAGCTCACCTACCAGGTTATTTCTTTGACAAATATGCAGCTTTATTCATACTACTATTTTTCTAATACATACAGAAAATGATGAAGTCATTTTGTACATTCTGTTTACAGACTGAAGAAGACCGTAAGAATCTGGCTCGTCTTCAAGACCTGGTGGACAAACTGCAGCTGAAGGTCAAGTCCTACAAGAGAGCTGCTGAAGAGGCTGTGAGTAAACAATAGCACTCAGACATTAAAGCATAGCAATTCATTAATCATGATTTCCTCACAATGTTTTGTTTGTCCGTGCGTTTTTCAGGAGGAACAGGCCAATTCTAACCTGGGCAAGTTCCGTAAGCTGCAGCATGAGCTGGACGAGGCAGAGGAGAGGGCTGATATTGCTGAATCTCAGGTCAACAAGATGAGAGCC
Organism: Danio tinwini; assembly: GCA_903798205.1. Lineage (NCBI taxonomy): Eukaryota > Metazoa > Chordata > Actinopteri > Cypriniformes > Danionidae > Danio > Danio tinwini. The sequence goes on from CAIGQZ010032287.1 coordinate 1,285,909, forward strand.
AAGAGCCGTGATTCAGGATCCAAGGTATTCTATTTCTGCTATAAATTATTATTACTATTAGAAATTACAGCACAGTTAGTAATGATACTTACCTTCTTCTTTTGTTCTCTCTTACTACAGAAAGGACATGATGAAGAGTAATCATCCAGTATAACGAGTTTGTTTGTTGTGAAGCCATGTTCACGTACTGGTTCTAATATACTGTAGCAATAAAAACTGCAATTCTGAGTTACTGCATCTGTGCCTTTCTTAGTCACACTCTGCAGATCATGTATATGCAGTGAAAATTTGAATTACAGGAGCTATGAAAAAACTCTGAAGAGGTTATCATGAGTTTTGATGAAGTAAACACTTTTTATATAATTTATTGCAAATTCTTTTCTGTAATTTTCATAACAATCTGTTTAACTTAATCCAGTGTTTAGTCTTGATTTGATTATTCATTCATTTTCTTTTCGGCATTGTCCCTTTATTAATCCGTTGTCGCCACAGCTGAATGAACCGCCAACTTATCCAGCACACGTTTTACGCAGTGGATGCCCTTCCAGCTGCAACCCATCTCTGAGAAACATCCATACACACTCATACACTACAGACAATTTAGCCTACCCAATTCACCTGCAGTGCATGTCTTTGGACTGTGGGGGAAACTGGAGCCTTGATTCGATTATTTTAAGTATATTATAACTTCCTCCTCTATTGGAATCAGTTGCAGTTGAAAACTAAATTATTATGCCTGAGAAACTTGTTTTATTTTTAAATATTTCCCAAGTGATGTTTAACAGAGGGAAGATTAATAATTGATCACAACAGTACAAAATATTTTTAGTTATTGCGCACCATACTAGTATTCGGCTTAAAGTGCAATTTAAATGCTTAACTAGGTCAATTATGTTAACTAGGCATTTTAACGCATTGGACAACAGTCGTTTGTTGGGCATTCGGGGGAAAACATCTTAAGGGTACTAATAATATTGGCATAACATTTTATATATATATATATATATATATATATATATATACAATACATTAGAAAACAAAAGAAATACGGCTTTCTCCAAATTGATAAAATAAATATTTGCTCTGTTAAACTTCACTTGGAAACTATTTGAAAAAATATTAAATAAGACATTAATATGGGTGACAAGCCACATTACGACTGATATCATCATGTCTGTGACTAATACTGAGCAGTGTGTTTTCTAAGGAAGCGTTTAAAAATATTTTCAGATTTGCCTTATATCATATTCGTGAGATTAGAGCCTTAGCATTGGACGTGAATTTGATAATGCGGTTATTAAAATATTACTACAATCATGGCGGACGGACCAGACTGACCGTTAAAAGCAGATTATTTAATAAACATGTTTGAAGGGTTAACTAATATCTAATGTTAACCCACTGGCAAATATTTTAATCACGTTTTCCTGTTAAATTTAATCTGCAACAACGTGAACTTCTATAAAGACACGTTTGGTCAGTAACTTCTGAATCTAAATACAACGACCTGAGGAGACTTCTATGAATGAAAGACATCGAGAATATGTCGAGATGATTGACAGGGCACATGATTACTAAACAGCAACATAACTGCCCGTTGATACTGACAGTTTGTCCCAAGTCTTGCATACACTTCTGTTACACGGTGTTTACTTTACGTCTCAAAACTGTCTACTTTTTTATGAAGGAAGTGTATAAGTAGGCGCTACAAGTATTTTTATGTGTACTTGCCGTTTTAACGCTACTTACAGTAGCTAATGTTAGCCATTTACTAGATTCAGTAGAATCTTAAGCTATTTGACAAATAAAGACAACACAATCAAGGTTAAACGAATAACTTATGTTTCTTAGATGGCTACCACATTACAATATTGTTGTAGGTGGAAAATATTTGCTAATATAAACGAGTTTTATCCTTCTTCACTCACCTGAGGCAGAGACGTCCGTTACAGCAGGCGACGGTTGAAGAAGAGAGTCACTGCGCAGGCGCACACAGCACAAATACATGCCTGCGAGTTTGAATCGCTGATCTATATAGAATGACTATTATAGATAGTTACATGTTATAGATATGTTTTCTGTTATAGATCAGTGGTTCAAATGCAAAGTGTATTTGGCTTATTTCATATAAAACATTTAAACATTTATAATAAATGGGCAATATGCACTTTCAATTTCAGTCAGCCAGCCCCACGGCTTACAAAATGGCTGCATTTACGATCTGATTTCTTTAAAAAAAAAAAAAAAAAACCTGCAATTTTCACTGCCTGGCTGTGATATGATATAAAGTGGGTCTCAGACCAAACAAGAAGAATTGCATTAATTTCTGTTTTTCCACACCATGTCTTTAAAGCTTTTAAAGCCATGTCACATAAAACCTTTACCAGAAGTTCATCATTGGCTGAAAAAACACTAGCTGTGCATATAGCCCATTCCAACATTACAATATTCACATTGTTTGTAACAGAAAATATGTGTTTATTTCAAGTATAGACTGCTAAATCTCAAATTAAACATGAAATTAATAGTTTTATTTAGCAAGGATACTTTTTAGGATTTCAATTTCAGATAAATGCTGTTATTCTGAACATTTATTCACCAAACAAAGCTAAAATAATAAGAATAATTATAAATGTTTCTTGAACAGGGGTGCGTTTCCGAAAACCATTGTTGGCTAGGGTTGCAAGTTGTGTCGTTACAAAAGTTTGTTGATTTGGCTTTTCCTAAATCCATCATCCCAATTAACATTCGCAAACTGCGTCACAAACTTGGACGCTTGCAACTACACCTCTGGAGCTGTAGTTAGAAACATAGTTCCTGGCTGTGTTCTATTCCCAGTTACCCCCCTATGCCCTATTCATTTAGAACATTCTAACATTTAAACTTGAAATGATAAAAAATAAATAAATACATTAAAGTCATCTCTCAACGGTGTAATTTGCTTTCAAAGTATTTTTACAATTCAGTTTTAGCGATATTCATATTGACAATTGCGCTCCCTTCGTAGTGTACTTTAAAAACATTGATGTCATTTTAAACACAGCCGTGGCTCATGAGGAAAGCTATAGATGACCTATAATTTAAAAGCGGAATTTACATTACATCTCCAACGCTTATGAAAACAAAAATATAAAGCAAACATGAATGCTTTTAATTTATTAATAAGTATCTGTACTTTATATGACATGGGCCTGTTGCTTAGAACATTTCTGCATTGGTTTGCACGTGTCAAATTGTTAAAATATACTTTTAAAAAATCCTACTTTAAAATTAATAATCATCATCATCATCATCATTATTAATATTTAAAAATATATTATTAATAAAGTTAATAAAAAGTTAGTAAAAATACATTTCCTAATAAATAAATATTAAATTTCATGTCTTAATAAATAGCCCTATATGTGTCGTTTACATATATTTCAATTAAAATGGAAAGCAAGTGCATGTTTTCACCAAAACTAATATTGGATTTGTTGTTTTTTTTAAGTGCGTGTGCGTGTAAAACAATATAATTTGCATTAAGAAATTATGGGGTTCTTCTCTAAAGTTGTTTCCACCCCATTTAGAGCATCATTATGGGCGTTTTACGTTATAACTAACGTGGTTCAAATGATGGACCTGCGACCGAGAAACTACGGTTTTGGGAAACAGTCGTCACTACATCATTCTTTTCCCAATTGATGCATCATACTATGATTCTGTATTTCCACCTGGGGGTACTCATCTCGAGACCCTCAGACTATGCAGTGCCACTGATACGATCCAAGACCAGCGACGAGACGATCCCAAGGGTACTGGACCAAGCCATATCCTGAGCTGCTGCTGTGGTGGTCATGATGGAGAGCATGAGACTGATTCCTGTGATGCTCCAAGGACAGACGTGTCTTCGCTAAGGTCCAGCTTCCTGCGCCTAGACTGCAGCTCTGCACAAGACGTTTGGCCATAGGAGAAATGGTCGTGCCCAACTGAGTCTGGTTTCTCTCGAGGTTTTTTAAATTCTTCACTTTCGCCAATTGGTGAAGTTTTTTCCTCGCCGCTGTCGCCACTGGCTTGCATGGTTTGGGATCTGTAGAGCTGCGCATCGATGGATTTGCTCTTCAGTGTTTGGACTCTCAGTAGTGATTATTAAACCACACTGAACTGAGCTGAACTGAACTTAAACACTGAAAACTGAACTGACACTGTTTCAATTCACTATAAACTTCCACGTGAAGCTGCTTTGACACAATCTACATTGTATAAGCGCTATACAAATAAAGATGAATTGAACTGAATTGAATGATAGTTCAGCTGCGAGTTACGTCGTTGTTTGGCAACCACACCCCAGAATGGTTTCTGAAGGATCACGCGACTGGATTAATAATGATAAAAAAATCAGCTTTGAAATCACAGTAATAAAGTACATTTTATAATATATTTAAAAGGAAAACAAGTATTTTATATAGTCAAATATTTCAAAATTGTACTGTCTTTTCAATATTTTTTTACTTCTTTAAATATCACAGGCTAACCCATCTTACCAGAAAATCTGCTTCAAAACCACAGAAATAAATGACATTTTAAAATGTTTTCAAATAGAACATTTACAGGACCATTTGACCACATGATACTGTACTAGAAGTGCAATACAGACATACCAAAACCCTTCAGAATCAAATGTGAAATAGTCTGGCCTGACATGTCAAAAATAATTGCTTTAATAAATTAATTTAATAACTTTTAATTTCAGAAAGCCAATCTTGTGTTGATTAATTTTACTTCAACAACTCAAAAACCTATATAGTGCAGTATTAACCACTTTGAAAACATTTTTAGTGAAGCATGCAATACGATAAACACTTAAAACAACCCCTTGACAAACACAAAAACATGACTCAAATTATGTTTTAAACACTTTATTTTATTTAATGTTTAATAATCACATCATAGTTAACAATTAACCACAATAAACACCTCATCATTCAAACCAAAAAAATGACAATGAAATTCAGTTTTCATGGAAAAAAACTCAAAATAAAGGAAAACAAACCAACAAAAACCTCGCAAAGGATGAGAGTCTGGTTAACGTCTCACCTGGATTCTGCTTTCTGAATGTTTCTATCAGTTTTCGAGCATCTACTGCACATTAATATCTCTTTAGTTTCATGATACTTTAGGGTTGAACATCTTCACGAGTGTCATTATATTCCAGGGCAACATGTCTCCCAGATCACTCCCAGAAAACAGAAAAAACTAAGTAAATCATCATAATTATGATAATAACAATATTGGACCTCTCCTCTCCCTGTGTAAACAGGATGCCCTGGTCCTTCATGGCACAATAAAATCTGTGCATTTGAAACACATTCAATGTAATTTCCCCTGTTTTAGTTTGACAGTGTTATTCAGAGTATCTTCCTCTTGTAAGACTAAGATTCATAGGAGTTATTATGAGAGATTATTAGTAGTTGTTAAAATGGGATAAATACTGATGCCCATCAGGACGTGATCCGCCTGGGCAAAAGCTTTACAACAATATTAAAGACACTGCGGTCAAAAAGAAAGAAACGAAAAATAGTGTGCTTTAATTTACACTACCAGTCAAATGTTTTAGAACAACTGTATGATTTTTAAGTCTTTACTGTTCACCAAACCTGCATTCATTTTATGCACAATTTTGAAATATTGTTTTACTATTAAAAATAACTGGTTTTAATTTGATTATATTATAAAATATAAGATATTTCTGTGATTTCAAAAATGAATTAGCATCACCAGTCACACAATACTTCGGAAATCATTCTGATTTGCTGTTCAAGACACATTTAAACCTATAATTATTAATATTATCAATACTTATAACTGCAAGACTTTTTTTTCACATTTATGACTTAAAAAGATCCAAAGATCATCATCCATCTGAAATATAAAGCTTTTGTAACATTATATACTATTCGAAGGTTTGAAGTCACTATCTATTTTTATAATGAAATTATAGAAATTAATAGGTTTATTTATGCTTTAAACTGATCAAAAGCGATGAAGACATTCGACAAAAAGAGAGCGGAGATAACAATAATAATAAAAATATTAATAAATGTTTTCTGAACAGCAAACTCTGAATATTATAGTGGTTTCTGAATTATTATGTGAGTAATGATACTAAAATCAGCTTTGAAAAAAAAAAAAATCACAAAAATAAATTACATTTTAAAATATATATTTTTGAATATAATTTAAGTATATGGCTTTAGGGCTGTGCGATTTGAGGACAGATATTGCGATTTCGATTTGATTTTGTAGTTCAGCTCAATAATCTGTATTGTAGCTTCTTACTGCTAAAATGCATCAACTTATTTTAGCAAAAAACTCTGAAATTGTACTTTGCTGTTGCTTGTTACTAGATTGAGTGTCACTGGCAATACTTTTAGTTGCCTTTTAGCAAGACCCTCCTCATATAGCCACCCATGGTGCTTTTTCAGGTGCTGGTTGTTGTATTTCCTCGTGCTGTGGCAATAAGCCTGCAACAGCTCTTACAAACGACCTGTTTTTGTTCGATGTCTGTGACTTTGAAACCAAAATATTCCCATATTACCGACGTGCTGTTTTTCTTTGATATTAATTCGTCTATTAATGCTTCTGAAGCGGCAGATGCCATCATTCCACTCGTTCGCACTTTCCTGTTTGTTTGTTTTTTATTGTGGATGTTCTGCATAGTTCGATTACGCAATTCTGATTGGGCAGAACGAAAGAGTGCTCACTTAATTTGGTTAGTAGGATGGCACTAACGCATTTGCTCTGGGTGGGGGGAAGTTAAATAATCTTTTCCATATCACAGCCTCTTACGATTAGCTAATCGCAATGTTTAAAATGGCGACTTGATGAATCGCACAGTCCTATATGAATTACCATTGTGCATGAATTGTGCTATATAAATAAACTTGCCATGCAAAATATAACAGTTGAATAATAAAACTATTTAAATTCATTAGATTTTCTTTCAAGACTTTTTAGATCCTTAAAAAAACATAAACAATCATAGTGTTATAAAACTTCTGACATGTATAGTGTATTTCAATACATTTTGCCTTTTTCACTGGAAACAGCATCATTAAAGGTACATTATATTAAGTTAAAGCCATTAAAGATCCATAATATCAGCCCTCGCTAATCTTTCCCCCCACATCGATTTAACATTTTGTGCAAATATTGAATGCATTCACAGAGACGGCAATATAACCGTTTGCTAATAATGGGGAGATCAATTGTAAATGCATATAAAGTGATATTTTCTGATTGTTCTCTGGGTTCATTTAGGCACCGGTTCCAATGTGACCCAACATTATTACATATCCTGAAAGACTAAAGGGCCTTAAGGAAAGAAAAGAAGCTTAACACAGCTCAAATACTAATATTTACAGAACTCGTATGTCTTGAAAAGAAATAAAGACTATAAATAATATCTGTTATTGCCCAAAATCATAAATTAATGCAATTTTTTTTGGCTTTTCCGCTCAGACAATAGGTGAATTATTTAAACACACAATGAAGTTACTTGTATTGTCCATCTAAAACAATATTTTAATCCTAATTAAATGAAACTGGATTTTCTAACATGCCAATAGTTATTTTTTCAATTTTCACAATATTAGTTATCTGAATGTTTTACAGTCATGCATGATATATATGTTTCTAAAAGTCAGAATCTGGGGCCTGTCGTATTGACAGTCTTATTGCTCTGAATGATTTGGGATTAAAGATTTCTCCCCAAGAATACGCAATAGATGCATCATACTCTGTCATACTCGTAAATAGGAAAGAGCGCTAAATAACGTCTGTCCTCCATACTGCTCACAGCTGATGAAAAAATAAAATAAGAAAGAACAGCTATATCCTCACTGAGAAAACAAAAATAATCTGAAATTAACAGCATTTCCCCTATTTTGTGATTCAGTTTTTGCTTTTCTCCAGTTTTTAATGCTTTTAAATTGCATTATGGGTCCTTAATCTCTCCTCCGACAACTTGTGATGTTCAACAGTTTGACAAAGTGACTTTTATTAGTATTTATAACAGTTATTAGCTAAATTTTAATATTTAAAACATATTTCAAGTGTGTTTATGTAATGTGTATTTATTAAGCGCATTTATCGTGTATGGCCATACACCCAAAGCGCTTGACAATCGTGAGGGAAGGGTGTGCAGCATCCACTTGGATAATGTGACGGCAGCCACAGGGCAATGGTGCCATTGCTTCACCACACACCAGCTATAGGTGGAGTGGAGAGACAGTGATAGAGCCAATTCAGTGGATGGGGATGATTAAGAGGCCATGATCAGTAAGGGCCAAAGGAGGGAGTTTTGCCAGAGACCAACTCTTCTTTACGAGAAATGCCATTGATTTTTAATGACCTCGGTTTAACATCTCATCCGAAAGATGGCACTTACTGACAGTATAGTGTCCCCTTCACTATATTGGGGCATTAGGACTCACATAAACCAAAGGTTGAGCACCTGCTGGACTCACTAACACCACTTCCAACAGCAACCTAGTTTTCCCATGTGGTTTCCCAACTAGGTACTGACCAGGCTCAGCCCTGCATAACTTCAGTGAGTAACTGCTCTTGGGCTGATTTGGCCGTGGCTACTTAACAGAGCTTAACACAGCAAAGACATTTGCACAGTATTATCTATTATATTTTTCTTATTTCTTATTTCTTTTTAGTTTGGCTGGGATTATTTTAGATGGCTTTTTTGTCGTCCACCGTAGTCCAATGATTTACCTAATTAACCTAATTCATAGAGTAAATTGCACTTATATATCTTTTATAATAACAAGTAAAATATTAAACACTGCCATCATGACAAAAACAAAAGATATTAGTTATTAGAATTCAGTTACTGAAACTATTATGCTTAAAAATGTTGTTAAACTGCACTTGGATAATATTTAAAACAATGTAATGAAGGGTTTTAAACTGTATATTATTTCTTAAGAAATATATTGTTTCAAACTATTAGAAAATATCAATAAAAGTCAAATTTTCAACATCGGACATAAGCAGAACAGAGACCAAGATCTCATATTCATATCTGTAAAATAAACGATTTAAAAATCACAAAATATGGAAACTATTAATAAACAGATACTTTACCCCATTGTTACACCAAAAAATACACTAAACCAAGCAGCCACATGTCAAGCGTGCGTGATTATCAAACCTTAAAAAGGCTATTAGAAGATAAGCTACCGTAAAACAGAAAAATGCTACAAGAGAGAGAAAAAAAAGCTACAAGCTCCAGCATTAAAACCCCGCAGGAACCACTCGACTCACATGATCACACTAAAACTGCAAAGCGTTCACTCGGAAAAAGACCTGCAGAAACAGAAGCATTGAAACCAGCAGCAGACTCACACACAACTGCACTGCTTTCTCATAAAGCAAATACTTCAAATTACGCGACATTCGGTCATTCGTTCCTCTGAAGGCAAAATGCTAACAGTACCAGGCACAAACTGGCCCTCATTTACATGTCAAAACTTACTGTACTTCTACCGCACATGCTGATAAAGCATCAAAACAATTCACTTACGACAAAAACCCTCGGCTTACACCAAATCTTGCTTGATTTCCCTTACCCGTGTGAAAAAGAAGCACATATACATGTAGTATACTTTCAATAAAAGAGTATTTCTTGAATTTTGAGCATGTTAATTGAAACACGTGAAAATGTGCAATGCTTTTAAATGCAGTGTTTAGATTTCTAATGCACTTAAAGGTCCCGTGAAATTAAATGAACACTATCAGTATGCTAGTTTTCATTCATTCATTCCTTTTCCTTCAGCTTAATCCCTTTATTTATCAGAAGTCGCCACAGCGGAATGAACCACCAACTTATCCAGCATATGTTTTACACAGTGAATGTCCTTTCAGCTGCAACCCAGTACTGGGAAACACACTCTCACATTCACACACACACACACACACTTATACAATGCAGCCAATTTAGTTCATCAATTCCCCAATAGCGCATGTGTTTGGACTGTGGGGGAAATTGGAGCACCAGAAGGAAACCCACGCCAATACTGGGAGAACATGCAAACTCCACACAAAAAATGCCAACTGATCCAGCCGGGACTCGAACCAGCGACCTTCTTGCTGTGAAGCGACAGCGCTACCTATTGCGCCACCATTTTGCCCGTATGCTAGTTTTAAGGATAATAAGCTAGTGTGTGTAATAAGCTCACATTTAGAAAATATAAACCTGATATCAACATCCAAAGTTTGTCACTTCCATCTAAATAAATCAAGATAAATCATGAGCCGTTTCTCATCAAATCTTCTGACCAATCAAATGATCTCTCCTGTCTGACATGCTCTGCCTCCCCCTTCTTCTTTACATTGGCTTTTCATTTGATGAGCTTGAGCTCAACCACTAAACTGGGAGAGTGGTGATAACAACAACACTATTTTATTAAGGGGAGGAGCTACTCTAAGTCCCGCCCTTTCTTTTTGTTTTAGTTGCAATGGCGTCAAACATTGAATAAAAATGCACATTTCAAAGCACTTCACGGGACCTTTAAAGTGATATTCACCTAAAAATAATAATAATGATGCAATTAACTGATTCTCCATTGAATTTCTTTATTTTATTACATCTAAAAGACAATAGTTTGATGAATGTTGGAAATCAGCAGTCATTGACTTCCATAGTATTTTTTCCTACTATGAAAATTCCAACATTCTTCAAAATATCTTGCTGAAAAACTATAAGCCGCTATAACCGGTGAGTAATTGATGAGTAAAATAAAATATTTGGGTGGACGTACAACTTTATATAAGATTTTTTTTTCTAATTAGTGGTTGCAAAATGCACAGGGAAATGTTTATGGTGAGCAAAAATATGTCATATATATAGCAATAACAAATATATTTGCATGAGTATATTTTATGCAATAGACAAAAAAAAGCATTAAAATTATATATTTTTTGTCTTTTATGCCAAAAAGCATTAGAATATTCAGTAAATATCATGTTCCATAAAGACATTTAGTAAATTCCCTACTGTAAATAAATTAAAACTCAAATTGTGATTAGTAATATGCATTTAAGCACTTAATTTGTTCAAATTTAAAGGTGATGTTCTCAATATTTCAGATTTCAGCTGCATGTAAAATGTTATCCTAACAATGCATGCATCAATGCAAAGTGCATTCATTCAGCTTTTACATGATGTATAAATCACAACTGACTGACTTTGTCATCCAGGATCACATATTTTAGTATGTTAACCAATACAAAAAAAGTGTACCTTGTTAAAGCATGACAAATTATATCAAATTGACTTTAAAATAAAACTATTGGTTTGACATCATTATAAAGTGCATTTAAGTGAACTCAGTCAAGAAGTGTCTCTTCATACTTTAAAGATTTAAAGTACACTACATTACAGCCGAGTGCACTTCTTTTTCACCAGGTCTTCATTCATCCATCATCCTCAAACCCTCTGCACTTACTAGGAGCTGCGTTTGACACTATGAGCGCGGTTTACTGTGCGTGTGGTTTAATATCTTATAGGCATTGTAGGAGACTGTTATATTGCTTTACAATAACAAGGAAAAGGAAACGACATCCGCTGGTCACGATCAAATAAAACTAAAGATACGAAAGAGTCAAACGACACGGAGTTCATTGCTACAGGATGCACTCAAACACACACCATCACAAAATAGAGAGAGATTCAGATCAGCTAGAGCTCAATGGTAGATCTATACTGGAGGAGGAGGAGGAGATGATCACATGACAGCCTTGTGCGTGCGTGTGTGTGTGTGTGTGTGAGAGAGATGCTGAATGATGATGCTGCCTTCAAATCATCAGGAGTTAAAAACATTAAGTAACCATAAGTATTGGTTGGAAGAAGTTGGAGGTGTTAAATAAGGAATAAGGATGCCACTGGTTTTATTTAATATGATTTTTTTTTCTGCGCAGAAAATATCATTTGGTTAAACACTATTATTTTGATGTACAATTCACGCTATAAACAAGACTTTTACCTCATTAAATGACTAATTAGCTGCTTATTAATAGTTAGTAAAGTAGTAGTTGGGTTTAGGTATTGAGTAGGATTAGGATGTAGAGTATAATCATACTTTATAAGTGGTAATAAACAGTTCATATATTAATAATAAGCGGGTAATAAGCCAGTATTTAACAGTGTGAATGAATTAAATGTTTTCAATATTTGAAGCATAAAGGTTTGGTAGTGCTACATCTTCCACTGCATCGACTTCCATATATATTCCAATGCGGTCAATGGGAAACACAAGTTCATGTGAATTAAAGTTTGGTGGGCAAATTTTAAGTGCAAACCTAAAATAGTTGCACTTTAAAATAAGGTTATATTAGTTAATGGTAATTATGAACAATAACTAATAACCAACAATATGTGTGTGCCATTTATTAATCATAGTTCAGCATTTACTAATGCATTATTACAATTCAAAGTTGTGCTTTTTAACATTAGCTAATGCTCTTTAGTTAATAAGCTACAAAGAACAATGAATGACTTTATTTTCATTAACTACCATTACCAAATATGAATAAATGTTGTAACATATGTGTTATTCCTTGCTTATGTTAGTAAATATGTTAAGTAACATCAACTAATAGAACCGTAGTGTAAAGTGTTACCCTTAGAATTTATCAATTCAATGCAAAATGTTTTTAATTTATTGTTAAATTTTAATACACAAAATCTTGAATTATATATTTTCATTATTACAGTTATTGTAGTGCCTGTAGGAATGAAAACAATGCATTTTTAAAGCTTTATTTTACAAGACAATACTGTTTCAGTTGTTTTTTTAATAGTGGTGGGCCGTTATTGGCGTTAACATGCTGCGTTAACCCGAGACTAATAAAAATATCGCCGTTAATCTATTCTCAAAGCTGTGTTGGGAGCTGGGTCTATTCTACGTAAGCTATGGAGACTTTCACCTTGATATTTTAGCTCGGATGTATACCTGGCTGATGAGCCGTCTAACAAAAAAGTGCCCTTCTGAATCAAATCAGCAGGATGTCCTTCTGGATCTTTCACTTACTTGGAAGACACTATTGACTACTCTTACATGGACATCTGTAATGTAGTTATTAGCCTTAATAGACAATAATATAATGAAGGTGTTTACGTCAAGTGCTTTCATTAAGACACTTTGGGTGACTTTAACTGCAGTTTGGCAGTTTCACTTTCACTCATCAACATTTCATTCATGCCCCTGTGACAAACTGGGCTATTAAATGCAAATAAGGAGTAAGGACTGGTTAGAGTGTTATAGAGTTTAATAACGCACGGCAAATAAAAAAAGAAAAAACTACCGCATTTCGCAGTGTGTGTGTGCAGTCTTTTACTGACAGCCGTGTGTGTGGATTGTTTCTGAAAATATGTTGAAAAGTCCTACATGATGGTAATAGTTTGATTGTGGTGTTTACTTCAATAATGCCACTAATATCTGCATACTCCACGAATTCATTCATTTCTGTTTAGTTCAGTGATGACTTTAGTCAGATTAAGCTCATCAATAATGGCTGTTTGGAGCTTATGTAGGCCTACAGCTCAACATTGATGTTTAACTAAATAAACTGTGAGTAAACACTAGTACATCTTATTAAACATCATTTATTTTCATCACCAATTATCACAGTAGAACAGTTCCTCAAGCAGTTTGTGATGCATTTTGGACACAGGAGATGAGCCCCTGGTCTAATGCACCACCTGGCTGGAGAAACCCGTTCTCAAAGACTTACTTTAGTCATTATTTGGGCAGCACACATATGCTGAATGCCTTCGGCAGAATCCAAATGAGCCATTTTAATTTAGATTAATCTAAATTAATTCCAAGATTACAGTGAGATTAATCTAGATTCAAATAAATTAGCTATGCCCACCTAAATTTTTATATTTGCAACTTTCAGAATGGACATTTAATTTTCAGAATGTTCCAGTGTCTTAAAGTCTGCATGAAATCAAAATGTACAATGTTCATTAAAGTTAGTTGTTAATCTTTAATCAAAATCTGTCCATCTGCTTCCACTCTGGAAGAGCAGACTTTTTCTGATGACTCTGATTGGGCAAAATATGCTTAGCCACACCCATTTATTAATAAAACATGAGAGGTGGAGCTCAAAAATAAACCCCTTCCTTTACTCATTATTCTCTTTTAATGGAAAAAGTCTGCAGCAACTTTCATTTCACACAGACTTTAAAGCTTTATGCAACCAAACTACATTTCCCATCACTCTTTGTGGCATTGTTAGATAAATGCTGCATCCCCATTCCCATCCATCCTAAATAGTATTCAAAAATAAAATTAGTATGTCCCAAATCATAGTATGCTGAAAAGAGTATACCAAAGATGATTTAATGTTTCCGGTAAAAATTGGAAGTGTCTGTACTCTAACTGCTGATATTGCCCACAGTACATTGCGTGTGAATTTGATTAGAACTACAAAGTCGGGTAAAAAGTGTAAATAAACTACAAATATGGTGGAAATGCGAGACCAACCGTCAAGTAGAGAGGCTATGGTTAAGTTAATGGAAAATATTGAAATCACGTTTTGCATGTTATCTTTCATCTGCAACAACAATGTGAACTTATATCAATATATGTTTGGATATTAACTTCAAAATGCATCTAAAGACCCGAGGAGATTTCTCTGCATGAAAGACTCGCGAATGGCAGATTAAACTGCTGCTGCTGCTTCTTAGGCAATTAAATCTAAAAGCAATGTGGATGATGTGTCGAGATGATGGAAGTAATGAAGCAACATTACGATCTAGTAACGAGAAAGTAGTATGATCCAAAGCTTGCATACCCTTCTGGTACAAACTTAAAAGTGTATACTTTTACTTCACATACTTGTAGGGCGTAGTATAAGTATGTGAATTGGGATGCAGCAACAATCCTCCACTCTCATTCACTTTCATTAATTTCTAGACATTAAAAACAGCTTGTTCTTCTGCGTGATGATGCAAACTGATCTTTACTAATTATATTATTCTACTTATTATGTGTAATCATGAACACACTTGCTTACAGAGTGAGTAGTTTGAAAAAAAAACAAGCTTTTGCAGAATAAGCTCAATATAAGTTGCACATCTAATGAACTTTGTTCATTTTACTTTTATTGTTAAGCATTCCTCTCCCCATCTAATAATCATAAGCATTATTTTTCATTTTTCCCTGAATGACCTGAAGGCAGCAGGAGCTGATATCCAGATGGATCTGAGATGTGTGTGTTTGTATGCAGCGGTCACATGATGATGAATATGAGGAGTACAGAACAGATAAATAATAAAAGAAACGCTGCTAAATTCATGCTCTACAACACTTGATGATGTAGAAGGTTCAGTTTAGCCAACTCAAATTGTTTTGCACATCATACTTCAGCCAATCAGGAACGTCAACAAAGAGCACACCAATCACATGAGTCAGAGCAATGGTAGGAGGCGGGGTTTAGAGCGCGGCGGGCCAATGGGAAGCGAGAGTCATGTGTGCTCCAGGTTTGGGGTGGTGTGAGAGCGAGGGATGCCGGCGGTGGAGGACAGCGAATCGTTGAGCGAGACGCTGCTGCGGAGAAGCTGTTGCTGAATTGGGTTTTCGTCCGAAACGGGCCACTCGATGATGTCGGCACCGTGATCCGTGCGAGAGCGGGCATTCTCGCGGAAATTTAGCTTGAAAGACTCAATCTGCATCACAGAGTGTGGGGAAAGACAGAAGACAGAGACAGATAAACAGGGGAGGAGAGGAAGCGGTCGGGGGGTTGAAATGAAAAGGAAAAGTGATAGCAAAAAGTCGAGTTAGATGCCTGAAAAATAAGAAGAGGTCAAAACGGTTTGGGGATCAGAAAGCGGCTCTTTTAAAAACATCAGCTCAGCACAGAGGTCGGCTGATTCATACAGTAGTCAACATCTGAGTTGGACTTTCATCAGCTTTCGTGAAAGCTGTTGAACAACATCCATTCTTGTGTTTGGGCAACTTTGAAAAACTTGATTGGTTTGATCCCCGTCAAATGTTGACTACTGCATGTCTGCAAATTCTGTACAAGTACATTCAAATTCAATTCAACTCAATTTATCTTTATTTCTCTAGCGCAGGGGTGTCCAAACTCAGTCCTGGAGGGCCGGTGTCCTGCTGAGTTTAGCTCCAACCCCAATAAGACACACCTGGGCTAGCAAATCAAGCTCTAACTAGGCTTTCTAGAAACATTCGTGCAGATGTGTTGAGGCAAGTTGGAGCTAAAATCTGCAGGACACCAGCCCTCCAGGATCGAGTTTGGGCACTTCTGTTCTAGTATATCTAGTACGAGCCTGATTAGCTGGTTCAGGTGTGTTTGAATAGGGTTGGAGCTAAACCCCCCAGGACACCGGCTCTCCAGGGCCGAGTTTGGACACCCCTGCTCCAGCGCTTTTACAATGTAGAATATGTCAACTTGCTTAACATAGAAGATTATAGTGAACTGAAACAGTGTCAGTCCAGTTTTCGGAGTTGAAGTTCAGATAATTTCAGGTCAGTGTGGTTTAATTTCACTGCTGAGAGTCCAAACAATGAAGAGCAAATCCATTGACGCACTTGCGAAATTGTTCTTTCCAAATTGGAGGCATTAAATAAAGAATCAAAACGCCAATTTCATTCAATATTTGGATCATGCATGCAATCTAGTTCTGCTGCCCTGAATATAAATCTACTATTGCTTTCTGTTATGGCAGCTTTTGACCATTTTTTTTCTGTTTAACCAGCTTTTGCAATGAAGCATTCATTTAACAGTATGAGTTGAAACGTTTTATTTATTGTTTTGTATTACGTATTGAGTCAATATTTTGATTTAAAATTAGATTTCACTTGACATATTACATATACATATATATATATATATATATATAAATCTAACATTTATTTCATTTACAAATGTTTTTTCTTTAAAATATAAGTTTTATATTTACTGAAATTAAAAAGTAATAATAATAATATTTATATTATATAACATTTTCATTTGAGTCAATTTATTTTTTTCAGCAATTTAAATAGTTAATTCATTCATTTATTCATTCATTGTCCTTCGGCTTAGTCCCTTTATTCATCAAGGGTGACCACAGCGGAATGAACCACCGACTTATCCAGCATATGTTTTACACAGCGGATTCCAGCTGCAACCCAGCACTGGGAAACACCCATACACACTCATTCACACACATACACTATGGCCAGTTTAGAAACGCCAACTGGCCCAGGCAGTTGTTCTTGCTGTGAGGACACAGTGCTAACCACTGAGCCACCCTGTTGGCCCTGAATAGTTCATATTAAATGTTATATTTTTATATAGTAATTTAAAAAATGGAATTGATCAAAATAGTTTATTTAATGTAGATAGGCATTTTGTTATTGGTTTTGCACTATTAATCAGTCGACCTCTGATTGCCTACAAAAAACGTAGGCAATATTTCGATTTTACTTTAACAATCAATAATGTTACTTAACATTTTCTTTTTCAAAATTTACATTTTAATTAAGTGCTCTAATTTATCTTTTCACAAAATGTTGTTTCAGTTTTAACACTTTGATTTGCTTCAAATAAAATGCATTCTTATGCATTTTTAACATTTAGATGCAACTTTAATTTTAAATTCAGATTTTAATTTTGCATTATTAATCAGTCGACCTCTCGCACTATGATAAAGCAGACAACAAAATAATCAGCATGCTGCTTAAATGTAAGAAACATAACAAACAGTAAGCAATATTTAGATTTTACTTTACCAATCAACAATATTACTGTAGATTTTCTTTGTTCATCATTTTCTTTTTCAAAATTTACATTTTACTTCAGTACTTTTATTCATCTTTTTTTCATAAAAATGTTGCATTGAGTTTTAATCTTTAATTTTGCTTCAAATAAAATGCATTCATTTATTTTTTATGTAACACAGATGCAACTTTCATTTTAAATTCAGATTTTCATTTTGCTTTGTTATTGGTTTTGCATTATTAATAAGTCGACCTCTCACACACTCTCAGAAATAAAGGTACGGGAGCTGTCACTAGGATGGTACCTTTTCAAAAGGCACACATTTGTACCTTAAAGGTCCATATTAATACCTCAAGGGTACATATTAGTACCTAAAAAGTACAAAAGTGTTCCTCTTAAAATTTGTACCAACATGGACCCTATAAGTACAAATGTGTACCTTTTGAAAAGGTACCACCCCAGTGACAGCTCACGTACCTTTATTTCTGAGAGTGTACTATGATAAACCAGACAACAATAATCAGCATGCTGCTTAAACAGAAGAAATATAACAAAAAACTGCTTAAGCAACATTTAGATTTTACTTTAACAATCAACAATGTTACTGCACATTTTCTTTTTCAAAATTTAGATTTTAATTCAGTGCTCTTATTAATCTTTTTCATTAAAATGTTGTGTTCAGTTTTAACCCTTTGACTTGCTTCAAATAAAATGCATTCATTTATTTTATTATATAACATACAGATGCAAGATTTTGCGTTATTAATCAGTCGACCTCTTGCACTGTGATAAACCAGACAACAATGATAATCAGCAGGCCGCTTAAACTTACGAAATAACAAAACAAAACAAAATAAGCAATAAATGAATAGAATGATGAATAAACACATGAGAGCAATGGCCTCTGGATGTCAGTCGTAATCTAAATCAGCTCTAGTCTGGCGGGGGGCTTCGGTGGGCTGGTTTTGGGCTGCGGTTACTCACAAACTTACTTGTTTCGGGGATGAGCAAGTCCAGGCCCTGCGGGTCCCGGAGCGGGTCACTCCTGCAGGGTCCACCGTCCTTCAGCCCATTCTCCTGGGCATCAGCGGCGGCAGAGACACCACTGCAGGGAGTCTCCTGAACCCCCTCAGCCTAAAACACACAGCAGCACGTCAATAGCACACATGAGGGCGGGATGAGGACGAAGACACACACACACACACACACACACACACTCACACACACTCACACACACACTCACACTCACACACACACTCACACACACTCACACACACACTCACACACACACTCACACACACACTCACACACACACACACACACACACACACTGCATGCTGGAGGCAGATGGAGGATATGCAGCACCAGAATAAGCTCTTGTGCTTAAATTATATTTAAATTGCTGTTCTAAGATGGGAGAAACAATAAGCTGTATGCTGTTAGCTATATACTAGGCCTGTCATAATGAAACTAAACTTTATTTAGATGGGTTGGGAACTTTATTTATTTGGGATTCCAAAAAGAACAGATTCCTTAATTTGGAGGCATTGACATTCTAGAGTCCATTCCCAAATCAATTGATTCCTTGATTCCTAGGCATTGACAATCGAGAGTCGATTCCAAAAACAATTGATTCTTTGATTCCTAGGCATTGACAATCGAGAGTTGATTCCAAAAACAATTGATTCCTTGATTCCAAGGTGTTCAGAATCGAGAGTCAATTCCAAAAAGAATTGATTTATCAATTTAAGGCATTAAGAATCAAGAGTTGATTCCAAAAACAACTGATTCCTTGATTCTGAACCATTGAGAATTGAGAGTCAATTCCAAAAACAATTGATTCCTTGATTCCAAGGTGTTGAGAATCGGGAGTCAATTCCAAAGAAAATGATTCGAATGGGAAGTGTTGAGAATAAAGAGTCGATTCCAAAAACAATTGATTCTTCAATGCGGAGGCGTTGACAATAGGGAGTCGATTTCAAAAACAACTGATTCCTTGATTCTGAGGCATTGAGAATTGATTTGAAAAAACAATTGATTCTACAATTCTGAGGTGTTGAGAATCGAGAGACGATTGCAAAAACAATTGATTCCTCAATTTTGAGGAATTGAGACTCGAGAGACTACTAAAAAAATATTCCTCAAATTTGAAGTGTTGAGAATTGGAAGTGGACTCCAAAAACAATTGATTCCATAAATCGGAGGGATTGAGAATAGGAAGTCAATTCCAAAAACAATTAATTCCTCAATTCTGAGGCATTGACAATCAAGAATCTATGAAAAAAAAATTGATTCCTCGAATCCGAAGTGTTGAGAATCGAGAATCCAATCCAAAAACAATTTATTCCTTGATTCTTAGGCATTGACAATGAAGAATTGATTTCAAAAACAATTAATTCCTCAATTCTGAGGCATTGACAATCAAGAATCTATGAAAAAAAAATTTATTCCTCGAATCCAAAGTGTTGAAAATCTAGAGTCCAATCCAAAAACAATTGATTCCTTGATTCTTAGGCATTGAAAATGAAGAATTGATTCCAAAAACAATTGATTCTTTAATTCTGAGGCATTGAGAATTCAGTTTTGATTCCAAAAACAATTGATTCACCGATTCTGAGGCATTGACAATCGAGAGTCTACAAAAAAGTTGAGACTCGGGGGTCAATTCCAAAAACATTTGATTCATTGATTCTGAGGCATTGACAATTTAATCAATTCTAACAACAATTGATTCCTCGATTCAGAGG
>CAIGQZ010032287.1:1306449-1317024 GCA_903798205.1 Danio tinwini
GATTCCAAAAACAATTGATTCCCCAATTCTGAGGCATTGACAATCGAGAGCCTAAAAAAATGTATTCCTCAAATCCAAAGTGTTGAGAGTCGAGATTCTATTCCAAAAACAATTGATTCCTCAATTCCAATATGTTAAAATCGGGGGTCAATTCCAAAAACAACTGATTCATTGATTCTGAGGCATAGACAATCGAGAGTCTACAAAAATCTGGAGTTGATTAAGACAACAATTGATTCCTCGATTTAGAAGAGTGAATAATCAAAAATTCTTTCCAAAAACAATTGAATAGTCCAATGAGAGGCATTGAGAATAGGGAGTCATTTTTAAAAACATTTGATTCATTGATCCTGAGGTGTTGAGAATCAGGAGTAATTTCCAAAAACAATTGATTCCTTGATTCTGAGGCATAGACAATCAAGAGTCTACAAAAATTGATTCCTCAAATCTGAAGTGTTGAGAATAGAGTCGATCCCAAAAACAATTGAGTCCTTGATTCAGAGGTGTTGACAATCAAGTCAATTCTAACAACAATTGATTCCTTGATTCAGAGGCGTGAAAAATCTATTGATTCCAAAAACAATTGAATCCTCAAATCTGAGGCATTGAGATTAGGGAGTCGATTCCAAAAACAATTGATTCCTTGATTCTGAGGCATTGAGAACTGAGAGTCTATTCCAAAAACAATTGATTCCTTGATTTTGAGGTGTTGAGAATGAAGAATTGATTCAACAAACAATTGAATCCTTGATTCTGAGGCATTGACAATCGAGAGTCTACAAAAATTGATTCCTTGAATCCGAAGTGTTGAGAATAAAAAGTCAATTCCAAAAACTGTTGATTCATTGATTCGGAGGCATTGAGGATTGAGAGTCAATTCCAAAATGAATTGATTTCATGTTTTGTTTGGTGCATCAATATATCGATTATTGTAACAGGCCCACTAAATGCATCCTTTTAACTAGTGAACAGTGCAGTGAACAACACTTCTACAGCATTTATTAATCTTAACTAATGCTCATCTCAATAAAAAGGTTCCATGAATACAAAAGCTCAAATTAATGCATTTAATAATAAGAGCTTTTTGTAAAGTGAAACATTACACTGGTGCTGTATATCTAAAATGAACATCAACACAACACAATAATAAATGCTAAATGCAATAAGTAATCAATAAAATCATAAGAGAAACATAATGACTAAATACATTCATATATAAATACATATAAAAAGAAAAATCATGTGGAACTGAACCTCAATTGCAACATAATTTATTTAATCACAAAAATGAACAGCAGTGCATATACATCCATGCAAATGAAGATGGCTGGAAAATCATTAAACTGAATGTATTTGAGACTATTTAAATAATTTTGTATTAACATTAACAAGTATCTGTACAACTAAACTAAAAGAAATAAAACTTTATTCAGAAGAAAAATATCATATGAAATATATATCTAAAAAATGTCCTTGCACTGTTAAACAGCACTTGAGGAATATTAGAAAAATGGAAAATAATTCACAGGATTGCTCATAATTGTGTTTAAACTGTATTTATTTATTGTATAAAAATATATAAATTGTATTTTTGTTAACAATTTTCCTTAAGGTGATGTAGTTGCACATGTCCCATGAACTTACTATAATAATTACAATGAATTATGCATAATTACATGCAACTAAGCCTAAACCTAGCCCACATTCTAACCCCAAACATACAATAAGCACATGTAAATAATTAATATTAGTCGGTAGTTAAATGAATAGTTACACTGTACCTACAACACCTTAACATAAAGTGTATTGAATATATTAAACCCAAATCAGTGTGATGAAATCTGCTCATGCTGTGTTGAGAGTGTGGATGGCTATGGAACGGTAATGGCGTGGTCATGTGACTGGAATGGATGGCTATAGGCTGAGGGGCAGGTGACATCACGATCATTTTAAACCCACCAGGAGGAGCGTGGAAAACAACCCAGCGAGACCAAAACCCAAAACCCTCGCCATTCCAAACAATGCACAATCAGAACTCCAATTGATGGCTTTCATTAAGTATCCTGTTGCCTATCATTACATTTCCATACATATAATACTGAGGGTTTGTGGCTGGAATGAAACACTTGCAACAAATGGATTTCAAACAAATAAAGCATGAAGAATTGTAATAAGCACCATAATCTTTCAGTATGCTTTAAGCTTTAATAAAATTGGGAGATTTCATTAGCTCAATGTACTTACCACTCATTAAAACGCCATTTCAAATCTTTATATACCTCCTACATTTCTTGAAAACACAGTCGTAGCCATTTGTCATCATTCCACATTCAATCAAGTTTACTTTGATCACTTATGAAATTAAAATTAGGCTTTGCAGATGTCAGTATCTGTATTATTCGTTTTTAGGATGTCTATAAGCTAGCGTGCGTGACAAAATTCGCATTTAGTAGATATAAACCTGATATAAACATGTAAAGCTCGTCACTTCAGCCTAAATAGATCAACGATTTTATATACATCACTTCATACTTCAGTTTCTCATCACACCATAACCAATCAAATGCTTTCAAGTGTCTGACATGCCCCGCCCCTTTCAAGTCGCTTCTCACTTTCTTTCCATTTGATGCACTTGAGTGGTGATAAAAACAAAACGCTATTGGCTGCTTTTTTAAAAAGGGGAGGAGCCAGCTTTTGGCTTTTGTCCCAGCTTTTCTTTGTGTTTCGCTTGAGATTTTAATACATTAAGCATACTGTATATCCCCTACACGCTTCAGCTTTTGCAAACTGAATAAAATAAAAACATATAGGCAGACATTCCAAGCATCGGGTACAAATGTGTAGTGGGATTTTCTGTATTTTATTTTTTGTTTGTTTATTTATTGTCGTTTTGTTCAACTTAAAAGCAGGATTTTTTTAAGAGACATGCAGAACTTATTTTGACAAAGGTACGAGAATGCTTTTGTTTTAAGTGTTTATACTTATAATGCAAACAGGGTTCAGACACATTTTTACTACTAAAATTCCATGACTTTTCCATGATTTTCCCAACACTGTCAAGTGAATTTTCATGATGTCTACATATGCGTGGTAAAAAACAATACATGTTAACATTGATTACAGCATATCGTAAAACACGCAACAATCTATTTAGTTTATATTTATATTTCATTCATTCATTCATTTCTTTTCAGCTTAGTCTCTTTATTAATCTAGAGTCGCCACAGCAGAATGAACCGCCGACTTATCCAGCATATGTTTTACGCAGCGGATGCCCTTCCAGCTGCAACCCATCATTGGGAAACACCCATACACTCTTAAGCTGCGGTCACACTGGACTTTTCTCCCAATAGACTTCCACTCATACGCAGGCAAATGCGTCAGACCGGAAATGCAAGCTCGTGCGACAAGTTTCGCAGTTCGAAGTTCAAGCTTGGTAAACTCTGACCTGCGAAATCACTGCCACTGCATGAGACCAGTCGAAGATCAAAATATGACCTCTTGGACAGAAATGTAAAATAAGGTCCAATCGCTCGCTTTTTTAAATGTCTAATTATCCTATTTATTCCCGCCCCTTTTCGCAGCGCCGTACTACAGAATTTTGCATGCTCAAACTCAAGCGTGCCCACAGCTTTATTCACATTGTTACATATTGAGTAACTCATTTTGACAATGCTGGTGTGTATTGTTGCTGTGTGTTGTTGTATCCTCCATTATCTCTCTCTCTCCACATGAGCGGAGGTGCAGAGGGGCGGAGCCAATTATCAAAACACGCTGTTGGTGCTGTTCATCGAGTTCTCTTCCTGTTTCCCCTCGCTGTTGTGTGTGTAAGCAGATCGCTCTAAGTTCTCTGTGTGGCAGTAATATCTTTCTGTCTCAAATCCTTTTTCCAAAGTCATCTGGTGAGATACTCTGTTAAATATGGTAATAGGACGGTATTCTTTGTTAGCTGTGGCTAAATGTTTATTTACTGCTGAATGATCTAAGGGAATGCCCTTTCTCTTTTGTCATGTTTACTCCTGTTTAATGGATAGTCAAGGAGGTTAGAATTGTTGTTTGATTTATAGAGCTTTATTTTTGGTTTAGGTAAGAAATGTAATATTAGGTAGCTTACCTTGTTTTGTTTAATAAATCTGTTACTCCTTTTCGACAACTTGCCTGTGTGTGTACATTCTGTGTGTACGCAACAACACACATACACTATGGCCAATTTTAGCTTACTCATCTCACCTGTACCACATGTCTTTGGACTGTAAGGGAAACCGAAAGAAACCCACACCAACACGAGGAGAACGTGCAAACTACACACAGAAACACTAACTGACCCAGCCGGGAATCGAACCAGCGACCTTCTTGCTGTGAGGCGATTGTTCTACCCACTGCGCCACCGTGACACCCAATTTATATTTATAAATTAGTAAAATTGATTTAGATAATGCTTACACCGCACTAATAATGTGAGAGCAGGTGATTGACCAAGGACAGAAAATAAGTAAAGACAACTAACCTATATTCAAGTGTTCAGATAGCTGTTTTCCAGGACTTTTACAAAACTTTTCCAGGCCTGAAAAATGCCATGTCAAAATTCCATGACTTTTCCAGGTTTTTCATGACCGTATGAACCCTGTGCAAGCTAGTTATGTTATACATAAATGTCTCAAACCAAATGCTTCATATAATTCCATATGGACACATGCTTGATTGAATGCATATGTTTGTTTATACATGTCTCAATAAAAACACTGCCTGATTTCTCATGAACACCTATAACGTCTCAAAAGGTTTAACTGGATGTTTGTGCAAATCTCACCTTGATTTTCCCTCCTCCAGGCTCATGGTTGACATTATCCATGGATCCCACCTTGGACTGAGCTTTATCCTTATAGTTCACCTTATGGCTCTCGATCTTGACTTCACCTCCACCTGCAGAAACCAGCAAACATTTACAGGTAACACTTACAATAAGGTTGCATCATTCATTCATTCGTTTTTTTCCATCTTAGTTCATTATTTATCAGGGGTCACCACAGAGGAATGAACCGCCAACTATTCCAGCATGTTTTACACCGCGGATGCCCTTCCAGCCGCAACCCAGTACTGGGAAACACCCATACACACTCATTCACACACACACTCTTACACTACAGACAATTTTTTACTTCATCAGTTCACCTATAGCGCATGTGTTTGGACTGTGGGGGAAGCCGAAGCACACATTACTCATACAGGATATTTTATTTTATTGCCATGTCAGCTTCATTTGCATGGTAAAAACTATTTAGAATAATACAAATATAATGAAAACAACAAAGCAAGTTGTATTAAACTAGGATTTTTACATTAATATAGGATAAAAAAGCTAAAACTGTTTTCTGAAATTCCCAAGGGAAAAACTAAGAGAGAATTACTCTCAGAACCAACATTTTACTATAATAAATGCACAACATTCATCAGTTAGTAGGGCTGCACAATATACGGTTTCAGCATCAATATCAATATATCAATATCACAATGTGATCAATTTCAATAGTCACATTGCAGGATATGTAATGTTTAGTTTGTTTTATAATTCATCATTTGCATGTGTTTTGATGCCTGTGATTGTATAATGACTTTAAAAGCATTCAGGTATAATAAATTGTACCATTTGTGGCCTTAATTTCAATTGTATTGAAATATTTTTATTTTGATCATTCAGTTACTGTACTTGAATACTGTTAGACTCGGGAAGCAATAAAACACTTTATTTTAGCTTCGTGATTGTGTTTATTAGATAGTTATGCATGAAAATACAACATCAGGGTATATGCAGGAATCCTAAAGGAGATTTCAATACCTTTTTAAGACTTTTTAAAGACCTTCTCAGGATATTTTAACACCTCGTCTCCACTTCAAGTTCTAATTAGTATCAAACCTTTACATTAATAAACAGTTGTAGTTTAATAAATGAACGGAGCACAACCGTGCAACAGAACTCAGATAAGCTCGGAAGAAACAAACCTTGAGGAATAAATGACGTGGTTGTTTTCAGCGACAGGTTTCAGCCACTTTTTAAACTCGTCTTTCTCCAATCAGGAGTATGCAAACTTGCATTATCCCATTTTGCCGTCTGTTTTGCTCTATGGCAGGGCTATTCAATTAGTTTGTCATGGGGCCAGTTCATGAAAAGCATCCCAAATGAGGGGCCGGAGAGATATGACTTGCAATATAAATGATAACACAACAGCAATATAAGAGCCCATATGCTGTATTTCTGCTCTTTAAGACACCCATGTTGTATTTCTCTACATTAAAATGTTAATATATTGTATTTTGAAACTGCATAACATCACTGCATTGTACAATGAGGCTTTTTTTACAAACATAATCAAATGTTGTATTTCAGAGCACAACAAAAGCAGAGCATTGCTGAAGTAGGCTTCTTCTACATTCAGACACATTCATATGTTGTGTTCTGAACTGCAGAACAATTATGGATGCAACAATTATAGATTTTGGTTGTACGATTATAAAGTCTGAAGAATAATCACGGTTTCACGGTTATCACGTCTAATGTAAATTTAAGCTTGTGATGAACTGGTGTTATCATCTGTGCTCATACATACATAATCATTTTAATAATCCGTAATAATTCGTCTGACATATCTTTTGTTTACATTGCACTGAAAACCACCGCTACAATGTGAGATTTTCTACTTGGTGCGTCTGGAAGGCGTCGCATCACCTGCGCACACATATTGCCATATATTCTTACATTGGAAATAATGAACTTGACGTGATATGTGAACAGCCTGCTGCTATAGTTAATCCAGTGTGCGTACCGTGCGTATTAGCCTTGGTGTAGCTATAAGCTCAGAACTTTAAACTAGTGCACAGGTGGCATAACTTTGTTTAGTTGCAGCAGTTTCATTCCGTCAACAGAAACGCGGCGTTGAGAAGCACTTTAAGCTTAAGTATGCAAATGTTTTCGGCTGCTCGCGCCACTCATTCGCTTAATGTCAGGTGACTCACGCTCTGCGCAGCCTTCAACTGCAGCTCGTGCTGCATTGAACAGACGCACGTCACTTCATCACTATAGACCATTTCAATGTGGTGATGTCACTGGTCCATGAACATTTCCTGCTTGTTATCAAACTATTCCACAGCTGTAACAAGAAGAAATTCAACTATAACTTAATGTTAAAACAGCTATCATAACGTTATTTATCAATATGTGGCTCTATTTGGATTCTCGGAAGCTATAAAAATAAAAATGTGAAACAGGAAATACGTTGAGACGATTGTTTTTAGTTTACATCCCTCAAAATGGTCTATAGCGGTCGATTTTCGACTGAACTAAATTTTTTTTTGATGTCTTGGTCACACTATTTGGAGGGCCAGAACAAATTGCTGCCAATTGAATAGCCCTGCTCTATGGTTTCGCTACATGTGGAGAGCGTCACATCACCTTCCCGCGTTTGTCGCAAATTATGTAACATCACCCGGACAAAGGAGCTTGGCCGGACGTACCCGGCCCGAACCAATCGAGGAAAATAAATATAGTTAGGCTTTTTAGAGTCAAACACTTTGGACAAGGCTTGAACAAAATTTAAGACCTCGTAAAAACAGAATTAAGACTTTAATACATTTTAAGGGCCTTCATTTTCTCATTATCAACTTTTAATACTTTTTAAAACCCGCGGACACCCTGAACAACTACAGAAATGCACTGCAAACAGCACAGACCCCAGCGAAAATGTGTCGGAGGACCCCAAAAAGTTTATAGATAGTTTATTAGATTTTATGGAGATGCACTCCCACTGCAGATCTAACATTATAAATTATTTCCAAATAGAGATATTAAGTCATCTGGTGGCATTGTATTCATATCTCAATATACCGTGTATTTATTATTGTAATAAAAGTCAGAATTATTCGCCCACCTTTGAATTATAATTTTTTTTTATGTTTCCCAAATGATGTTTAACAGAACAAGGAAATTTTCACAGTATGTCTGATAATATTTTTTCTTCTGGAGAAAGTCTTATTTGTTTTATTTCGGCTAGAATAAAAGCAGTTTATAATTTTTTTATAATAATTTTAAGGTCAATATTATTAGCCCCTTTGAGCTATAATTTTTTGCAATAGTCTACAGAACAAACCATCATTATACAATAACTTGCCTAATTCCCCTAACCTGCCTAGTTAACCTAATTAACCTAGTTAAGCCTTTAAATGTCACTTTAAGCTGTACAGAAGTGTCTTGAAGAATATCTAGTCTAATATTATTTACTGTCATCATGGCAAAGAGAAAATAAATCAGTTATTAGAGATGAGTTATTAAAACTATTATGATTAGAAATGTGTCGAAAAAAATCTGCTCTCTATTAAACAGAAATTGAGGGAAAAAATAAACAGGGGGCTAATAATTCTGACTTTACTGTATATCGCAAAATAAAAAAATACTGCAATGTTAGATTTTTCCAATATCATGCAGCCCTATTATTTAGACAAGAAAATAGTTTTTAAGCAAGACCGAAAGCCCTGAAATGAAAAGAAACTGCAAAGGCAACTCTGGATGAACAGTTCTCCACATCTCCTCATACCTGGTTTATGTTTGATGTTGGATTTGGATCCGCACTTTGAGGTCACTTTACTGAAGTCAATCTTCTTGCTGAGAATCTGAACCTGCGAACACATACAATCATCCCACATGACCGATGAAATGAAAGATGGCAAAATCAAAACTGAGCAACAGGACATGCAGTGGATCAACCTAAAACAAACAAGATGATGAGGGAAGGAAAACACACACCAAACACTCTTCAATGACATGACTTCAGAAATTTGACCTGGAATTAATGTATAAACAAACACCCAGAGTCAAAACCTCATGATTTGCTTGTTTTGGAAAACGCAGCTCAGCACCAGCAGATTTGGAAAATCCTGTCATTCGTCCCCGAGCACCAGCAGCTCTTATATGTGAAGAAAGCGTCTCATTGTTGTTGTTTTTATGGCACAATGGACAGAATGAAGGTGTTTGTCTGAATATGGACTACACCGCATGCAGTGGCGTTACTTACGTTCCCTCCACCAGGAATGTGTTTCATATTGTCCTTGGAGCCCAAGCGTGAGGTCACGTGACTGTAGTCCACTTTTTTGGAGACTATCTGAACCTATGAACACAGCACGGCAGGCGGGAGGAACGGAACACCAGGGAGGACCAGGTTAGAGAGGGGAGACAGAGGAGGACACAAGCAGAAGCACCTGAAAGCAGCTAAAAACCCACTGTGTGTGCACTGAGTCTGCTGTTAGTAGTAGGGCTGAGCTGAGAAATCAATGCATTGTGATTGGGGGATCAATATCTGTATTTTCAGAATGGATTACAATGCTCTCAGGGTTCTGGGTTTACTTTTCTAGGCTAGTTTTAAACAGCAGATGGCAATCTAGGCTAGTTTTAATAGCATATGGCGCTCTAGGCAAGTTTTTACAGCAGATGGCAATCTAGGCAAGTTTTTAACAGCAGATGGCGATCTAGGCTAGTTTTAAATAGCTGACGACGCTCTAGAGTAGTTTAGTTTCTAACAGCAGATGGCGTTCTAGACTAGTTTCTAACAGCAGATTCCGCGCTCTAGGCCAGAGTTTAACAGCAGACAGCTCTCTAGACTAGTTTAAACAGCAGACAGCGCTCTAGGCAAGTTCTAACAGCAGATGCCGCTCTAGGCTAGAGTTTAACAGTAGACTGCACTCTAGGCTAGTTTTTAACAGACAGTGCTCTAAACTACTTTTAAACAGCAGATGGCGCTCTAGGCTAGAGTTTAACAGCAGACGGCGCTCTAGACTATTTTTTAACAGCAGATGGCGCTCTAGGCTAGAGTTTAACAGAAGACGGTGCTCTAGACTGGTTTTTAACAGCAGATGGCACTCTAGGCTAGAGTTCAACAGCAGACGGCGCTCTCGACTAGTTTTTAAACAGCAGATGGCGCTCTAGGCTAGTTACGAACAAATGTGCTGTGGGCTAATTTTTAACAGCAGATGGCACTATAGACTGGGTTTTAACAGCAGAAGGTGCTCTAGGCTAGTTTCTAATAGCAGATGGCGTCGTAGACTAGTTTCTAACAGTAGATGCCGCTCTAGGCAAGAGTTTAACAGCAGACAGCGCTCTAGGCTAGTTTTTAAGAGCAGATGACGCACCAGACTAGTTTTTAACAGCAGATGGCGCTCTAGACTAGTTTCTAACAGTAGATGCCGCTCTAGGCTAGAGTTTAACAGCAGACAGCGCTCTAGGCTAGTTTTTAACAGCAGATGACGCTCTAGACTAGTTTTTAACAGCAGATGGCGTCGTAGACTAGTTTCTAACAGTAGATACCGCTCTAGGTTAGAGTTTAACAGCAGACAGCGCTCTAGGCTAGTTTTTAACAGCAGAAGGCACTCTAGACTAGTTATTAACAGCAGATGGCGCTCTAGGCTAGTTTTTAACAGCAGACGGTGCTCTAGACTAGTTTTTAAACAGCAGCAATGCTCCAAACTACTTTTTAACAGCAGATGGCACTCTAGACTAGTTATTAACAGCAGATGGCGCTCTAGGCAAGTTTT
>CAIGQZ010032287.1:1317034-1332584 GCA_903798205.1 Danio tinwini
AGCAGATGGCGGTCTAGGCTAGTTTTTAACAGCAGACGGTGCTCTAGGACAGTTTTTAACAGTAGACTTAACTCTAGGCTTGTTTTAAAAAGTGGATGGCGTTCTAATCCATTCAACAGAGAATTGCAATACATTCAGAAAATCTCAGCATCCATACGGAATAATTTCTACATTCGATTAATCATCCCAGCCCCAGTTAGTATAAACACCCCTGAAATGTGTCGCTTCCTTTGAAAATTTCACTAATAGAAATCTCCCATTTAGGACTAGTCCAATTCTGAACTGTTCTGCTGTTCAATTTTGAATGTTTGATGAATGTGAATATGGTTGGTAAGATACAGATTATGGTTGGTGACATACAGATACAGACATTATGATTTAGGGATACTCAAATCCTATTGTTTTTTCAGTGACCATAACAAATTTTAGCATGTTTTTAACATATACTTTCTATTGCAAAACCACACAAAGCTCTATTTACTTATAATCCAACATAGACCTTGACTACAACAAAAGTGAGATTGATGACAATTTCATATTTTAAATTAATGAAATAGCCAACTAATAATTAAATTAGTCACTTCAGATACTGGCTCATCCAGCATTTTCTTAAACTAAGCAACTTGAGTATCCCTGCTGTGATGAATAACAATTTATTAATGATGTGACACACAATGCATATGAAAAAATGACAGAAACAGAAAGACAATCTACAAAAAAACGGAAGGTTAGTGGTTGAACAGTATGAGTGTATGTGCAATCTATATGATTTACATCATTTTCAGATTTTATCATTTAAATATGAATGACATATTTAATAATTCATGTTAAATACATGGCTGCATATCTGAACTTTAAAATAAATGTAAAATAATTAAACAACTATAAAAGATTTATTACTTGACTTTTTACTATATAGTGCACTTAAATTATTATTATATCATTATTATTACACTTTTTTATATATAGTGCAATTAAATTGTTATTATTATTATTATTATTATTACTATTGTAATCAATAAAAAAAATATTATTGCTATTATAATTATATTATTATTTAACTTTTTATTATATAGTGCACTTAAATTATTATTATTATTTTATTATTATGATTATTATTTCACTTTTCATTATATAGTGCACTTAAATTATTATTATTATATTATTATTCCACTTTTTATTATATATAGTGCACTTAAATTATTATTATTATTTTATATTATTATTCCCCTTTTTATTATAGTGCACTTAAATTATTATTATTATTTCATTATTATTATTATTTCACTTTTTTGTATAGTGCACTTAAATTATTATTATAATTTTATTATTATTATTATTATTATTATTATTATTATTATTATATTATTATTATTATTATTATTATTATTATTATTATTTCACTTTTTATTATATAGTGCACTTAAATTATTATTATTATTATATTATTATTATTTAACTTTTTTATTATATAGTGGACTTATATTATTATTATTATTCACTTTTTAATTTATATTGGATTAAATTATTATTATTATTTTATTATTATTTCACTTTTATATTATATAGTGCACTTATATTATTATTATGGTTCACTTTTTAATATATAGTGGACTTTATTATTATTTTATTATAATTATTTCACTTTTTATTATATAGTGCACATAAGTTATTATTATTTTATTATAATTATAATTTAACTTTTTATTATATAGTGCACTTTATTATTATTATTATTTATTATTATTATTTCATTTTTATTACATAGTGTACTTTGATGGTTATTATTAGTAGTATTATTATTAAATTAAATATATTAGTTATTGTATACAATAAAAAAAAGCAAAAATATTTTTAATAAAGCCAGATAGCAGCTGTTATATAAAACTAAGGACTTTATTAAGTGAAATTGTGAAAATGTATTCTATTATACGCATGGAAATAATAATAATAATAATATGCACAGTTGAAGTCAGAATTATTAGTCCCTCTAAATTATTAGCTCCTGTTTAATTTTTTCCCCCAATTTCTGTTTAACGGAGAGCAGATTTTTTTCAACACATTTCTAATCATAATAGTTTAATAACTCATCTCTAATAACTGATTTATTTTATCTTTGTCATGATGACAGTAAATAATATTAGACTAGATATTCTTCAAGACACTTCTATACAGCTTAAAGTGACATTTAAAGGCTTAACTAGGGTAATTAGGTTAACTAGGCAGGTTAGGGTAATTAGGCAAGTTATTGTATAATGATGGTTTGTTCTGTAGACTATCGGAAAAATAAATAGCTTAAAGAGGCTAATAATTTTAAACTTAAAATGGTTTTAAAAAAATAAAAAAACTGCTTTTATTCTAGCCGAAATAAAACAAATAAGACTTTTTCCAGAAGAAAAAATATTATCAGACATACTGTGAACATTTCTTTGTTCTGTTAAACATCATTTGGAAAATAATTAAAAAAAGAAAAAAATAAATCAATGGGGGGCGAATAATTCTGACTTCAACTGTACATTTAAAAGAAATCTTTCTTGCATGCTCTAGGTAAACGACACTCTATATAAGGAATATTTTAAATTTATTAGTAAAAAATAAATACTTAAGGTATTATAATAAATAAGGTATTATTACTTAATTGAATCAAGGCAATGAGCTTGCTCAATTCAATTAAGCAAACTTAACAAATGATGTATATTTACAGTGTGGTGATGCAGTCAGAAACAGAGATATGCAGAGATGTGAGTGGTGATGATGATGAACTCACTTTGCCCTGGCTGCTCTCTTTGGAGGCTGAGATCTGTGAGTCCGTCCTGCTCTGAGACCCTGAAACCTGCAGGTGCAACAATCCCACAATACACCCCTGCGGTCACTTATGTATGTGAAGACGGATCTAACACACCCACAGTCTACAGTAGCCTAACATCAAGCTCAAGCTTCACAGGAAAAAACTGAATAAACTCAGGGGAGAAACTGCTTAAAATCAGAAGAAAAACAGCTCAAAATCACACTGCAAAAATGTTTTTCTCCAGTTTTTGTCTTGATTCTAATCCAAACATCTACAAATGCATAAATCTAGAAGATGTTTCTAGACAAGCAAAAAAACTGCCTTGTTTTTAGAAATTATGAGTCAATATTAAGTGGGTTTCTACTTAAAACAAGCAAAATAATCTGACAATGGGGGAAGAAAAATAATGTTGAAATAAATCATTGTCAGATTATTTTGCTTGTTTTAATGAAAAGACTTACTTAATGTTGACTTATCATTTCTGAATATCCTATTTGCAGTGCAGAGGATAAACTGCTCTTAATCAGAAATGAAACTGTTTTAAATTAGAGGAAAAAGAGCTCTAAACTTAAGGAAAAACTGAAAAAAAAAATCAGCAGAAAAAAACTTTAAGCTAATTAAAAAAGTGCTTAAAGGGGTGGTCCACAGTGTATTATCACACCTCTAGGTTGGAAAAAGTCAGGAAAGTGGATGTGTCCAGCTCTGGGAGTGTGGGAGTGTCAGGGAAGGGAAAGAGGGAAGGATTTGCAAAGAAGGGAGTTTCCATTCGGGCACGCGCTTCAACAAACACAGACACAGGGGAGAAAGACAGTAACTGTGTTTACATGGACATCAGTAATCCAATTATTTGCCAAATTATTAATTTGTTGACTTTAACTGCAGTTTGGCACTTTCACTTTCATTCAGGAACATTTCCTGCATGTCCCCCGTGACAAACGAGATATTGGACGCGAGGAACTGCTGGAGAGTGGAGTTTTAATGAAGTGTTTGATACCGCACGGCGAATGGGAGAAAAAAATCCTCGGCATTTCTCTGTAACTTAGATGCACTCAGTAGGTATCGTCAGAAAGCAGTGTGTGTAGAGACTATCCTGTCACAAAATGCAGCGAAAATCCTACACGACGGTAATAGTTTGATTGTGGTGTTTACATGTTTACACGCGGAGAGCAGCATTTACAGCAGATCTTTCAGTCTATAATATTACAGTGATATTAACATACTGTAAACTCAGTAACTCAATCATTTAGACTAAGGTCTGTCTTTAAACACTGAAAGAGCACTGCTGACCATACCAACTAACTTGGAGCCGTGAATTTTAAAAAAGGAGACGAGTGGCAAATCCAGATTTCATCATTTCCAGATGTGAAAAGCTCTCAGGTAAAAAATGTTCCTTACAAATGCATTTCTGTGGATTCACACGTGAGTCCAGCTGCGCTCTCATAGCGGGAAATGAAAACTAAACCTTCGTTGCAGCACATTAATAAACAACACTGATGACCCGTGTCTCCAAATTCTTGTTCTTACGTGGCGTCTCTCTGTCGTCTGAACACTGTAACAGGTAAATCAGTCTTGAAGCTATCGTGCATATTAATGAAGCTGCACCTCATACACAATAGAGAGCGCTGATTGGTTTGAACCAAGTCTTTCTCATGAATTAATGCTGCACACTCAGAGACGTCACGATGCACTCACAGTACAGACATCCACTCTCCACGCTGGATTACACACACAAGTCTCTAATCTCCGTGACATAGCTTCAAAAATACGTTTCAAACTGGAAGAACAAATTTGCTCAAAATAACGCAAAAACAATCAATTTTCACTTTTTAGTGCGATATATGTGTCCTCATAGTGTTTATAGCAGTGCAGGACACAGATATGACTGTCAACAGCTCAGTGTTTCGTGACCCTTTAAGGCATTGTTGTGTTTATAAGATGCAAAGCAATGTGTGCTCATGCTTCACTTGTAGAAAAATCACATTATTTTTTCATATATCTTACTTTGATTATATACAGCTAATCAGCTAACATGAAAACCACTGTCATATTTTCTAGTTCCTCCGAAAGCCCACCCTCAAGGGGCCTCTGATTGGTCAGCTAACATGATGTGCTGTGATTCGCACGTCAGCTTTATGTCACCAGGAAGCCTGATGCCTCTGCTAGTACACACTTTTGCACTGTGTAAACACTGTCAGATCAGCTGTTAGCCATATCAGTTTGAGCCTGAATCAGACAAAAGATGAAGAGCACACAGCTGAACCTCACGCCTGCTCTATAAAATAACATCTCAACAAGGGAAACGTTCACATATGTTTTGCGAGTTCATTATTTGTGGATGTTTACAGCGGTTTGAAGGATAAATATCAACTTGTAGATAAATTGTTTACATCCTTGTTTACGTCCTTGCTACAAAATACAGTTAACGTTTGAAACTGTGCATGTCATAGATCAATTTTAAGAAATAAAAACACTTACAGGTTGTGGCTCACAATCCACAGCTTCTGCTTTTCTGATTGGAGCTGCTCCTTTGAGGAGCTGCAGCTGAATACAGCACTGAACTGGGAGAGATTCTGGAAGTTCTCCTTTGTCAAATGCTAGCTATATATTTTTTTATAATTCTCTGGAACATAATTAAGATTAAACTGTAAGAACTTCTGTCTTTCTGTCTTGTCCTTTGGAAGCCCAAATACAGAAACAGAAGAAGCTCTGTAGAAATAGCAGCGTTTGGACACCATTTTAGCTTTCTCTTCTATAACATTACAGCGCCTCTGGCCACGCCCCTTCTCTGCGCAGAGTATATGCGTGAGGTGAATGCATGTAACCTGAAGCCCTTATGATCTCACTAGCCCGGATGTATGTATGTTTGTAGTGCTCAAACTTTGTTCGCTGTAGGCTTTGCTAAGCTAATTCTGTAAAAGCCAATGTCTCCCTTTGCATTGAAATTTGAGCGTCTTACATTCAGAAATGTTGTTTATGTTCACACAGCTACATTACACATCAACTAAAGTTTAATATATGATATCATAGTGGACCACCTCTTTAAAATAAAAGGAGAAACTGCTCTAAATTAGAGATGAGGAAAAGATAGGAGGAGGCAGAGTTGGGGAGGGTTGGACATGTACTGTATATCTGTGATCATAGCAGTGTGTGTCATATATTCATATACACAGGAATTTCCATGTGGTGCACATGCACAAAGGGAAAGCCATTTTTTGCTATTAATAATGTAAAACTTGGTGGACAATACAGACAGATAAGAAGAGTTCAGATGCAAAAACCTCTAGAGTAAGTGCTGTCTGAAAATTTCTCTCAGCCTCCCATGTTTTTGTTCAGTTATTTCACATTAATGGTTACATTATATGCCCCTTTTTACATGCCTAAAAATAAGTCTCTGCTGTACCTAGAGTTTCAACTCAAAATAGCACACTAATAATGTTTTCCACCTCTCTGAACCTGACCCTTTTAGACTTTGATCCTAATAGTGGTGTTTTGGTGACTGTCGCTTTAAATTCAAATGAGACTGTGCTCTTTTCAAAAGAGGGCGGAGCTACAGATGCCTGTGTGTCAGCATAGTGGCTGATCCACAAACAAGATTAATGTGCTATGCTAATGAGGGAGAGATGGTGACTAGTGGGCGGGGCTTTCCCCCTCTGATGACACGTACAAAGGGAGAATGTCAATCAAAGTGTTTCTGCAGACATCTGATTATAATAAATACAATTAATAAATTTTTTTACCATTAGAGACTGGATATATTCATCATTAACTATTTAAACCCCTTATAAAGGTGATTTTTGAATAATAGGTTGGAATAAAATAAATAAAGGGGTGTAAATGCAATGAAAAGAAGCTATTCATAGCCATAAAAATGAAATGACTAAAAAATAACCACAGGAGGCTGAGAAAAATGCTCATTTTAGAAGACAAATTCAGAGGTTTTTGGATCTGAACTTTTCATATACTGTAGATATTTCTAAAAAAAAATCGAACTACTTTTGACTCATTTATATAAAGTATAAATAGTACAGTATTGATACCAAAATGTGAATTTTGTATACTGTTATAAGCAAGTGGACTGCAGAAATGCTTATATCTGCGCTAAAACCTCATCATCACGCTCCAAACACAACACAGTGAATACTGAAAAGCAAACGCGCTCCTGATGTGTGTGTGTGTGTGTGTGTGTGTGTGTGTGTGTGTGTGTGTGTTTGGTGACAGGAGACATTGAGACTCAAATTGAGAGCTCAGCCAGGAGAAAGAGCAGGATGAAGAACACACACACATGAGAGAAATCCTGATTATGAAGATGAGAGTTCACAGATGCACTGAAGTGAACATGAGCGGACCTGAAAGGAGTCTACAGAAGCAGCAACCATGCAGCTTCTCAGTTATTATCCCATTATAATATCTACAGTTAATATCCCATTACTGTCACTACGGTTTGTGCATATTTCTATACATTATTGGTAATGTGTATATGCATGTAAGTGTGTATAAATAAAAATGTGTGTATGTATGAAAATATTTGTGTGTGTGTGTGTGTATGTGTGGTTCTGTGTATATACACAGTTGAGGGCAAAATTATTGTGCATGCGTTTGTGACAGTGTGTCTGAGTCTCTGTGTGTGTGTGTATGCATGAGTGTGTATGTGTTTGTTCATGTGTGTGTATGCATGAGTGTGTGTGTGTGTGTGTGTTTATGTGTATGCATGTACAGTGTGTGTATGTATTTGCAGGTGTGTGTGCTCGTGCGTGTGTGCATAAGTGAGTGTGCGTGTATGCATGAGATTGTGTGTGCTCGTGTGTGTATGCATGAGTGTGTTTCTGTGTATTTACATGAATGTGTGTATGCATGTGTGTGTGTGTGTGTGTGGTCACCTTTCCTCCTCCAGGCTGGTGTTTGATGTTGTCTGTGGAGCCGATCTTGGAGCGGATGTTCTTGACGTCTGGAGCGGCTGTGGAGCTGGGCCGGGCAGTGCTGGCGGTGCTGCTGCTGGTAATGCGAGTGGTGCTGGTTGTGGTAGTGGTGCGGGCGGTGCTGCTGGTTGTGTTGGTGGTGCGGGTGGTGGTGCTGCTGGCGGTGGAGGGTCGGGGAGCTCGGGGTATCGCCGGCTTCCTTTCTGCCGCAGCAGTGGTGCCGATACCACCTGCTGAGGGGGTTTTGGTGGGTCGAGGGCGGGTGGAGGCGCTGCTGCTGATGGTGCTGGTGGTGGAGGGTCTGACGGATGCAGGTTTAGAGCGGGCACCATCTGTAACTACAGATTAACACAAAACATTAAACCAATGGAGGTGATAGTTTAGTATGACATATGGCCCGTTTCCACTGAGTGCTACGGTACGGTACTGTTCGGTACACTTTTATGGCCGATTCCACTGTCAAAATGTACATTAAAGTGAACCGACCTGTACCACTTTTTGGGTACCCTTTGCAAAGGGTACCTAGCAGGACTAAAGGGTACCAAATAGTGGAGCGAGACGTACAGCTGAACGCTATTGGGTATAGTGGAGATAGCCAGAATGAAAACAAAGGAACCGCCATGTTTTAAATACACAGCCGAGACATTACATTACATTGTATGCATATAATAACGAGCCATAGTCGACCTGAGCTCAAACAAATCTTGTCGTTGTCTTGATGAACAGCCACAAAGCCAAGAAGAACAAAATCTGCCGTCTAAAAGTGCGAGGGGTTTAACTTTCTCCAGAGAGCTCGCGATCACTCGTGTGCGCGTCTATATTTGAAATAACAAACTTCTTGAGCTGATGCTAATAACGTGCGCATGATTTTTGAAGCGCTTCCGACATCCAATCCACCCGACAAAACAAAGGAGCACACCAGCGACCTTCTTGCTGTGAGGTGACAGCGCTACCCACTGCACCACCGTGTCGCCCTTTTAATATATTTTTATTACTGTAAAATGTTTTCATTTATAACAACATTTATTAATAAATTAACTACACATTTTTGCTCTATAGAGTTCAAATAAGTTTGAGAGAAACATTCTTTGAGAAAAACCACTTAA
Source organism: Danio tinwini (assembly GCA_903798205.1). Lineage (NCBI taxonomy): Eukaryota > Metazoa > Chordata > Actinopteri > Cypriniformes > Danionidae > Danio > Danio tinwini. The sequence continues at coordinate 1,325,845 of CAIGQZ010032287.1, forward strand.
AAATGCAGCTTTTTCTCTGCCCGTACATTCAGAGACTCTGGAGAAAGCTTTATAAATGCTGTGTCTGAGTGCTCCATACAGTGATATGTCAATGTGCAGTTTAGAGCATAAACCCTCTTCATTCGTCAGATTAAAATAATCCAAATCTGTGGAAGATGCCAGCGGTGCTCATGTGCCGGATTATCCTCAACTCATTCCTGCTGCGCAACTCCCTTCTGCATTTAAAGCAGATCTTCCCTGGACTTCAAATGTGTTCGTCAGCACAACATTTCTGCATCTTTCACCTGTTCATACTCACAGTAATGATTCACACTATGATCTGATGTTTCAGTCTTCAAAGTCACAAGATCAGAAATTAATGATCAGAAAACATTCACAAATATACAATACTTTGCTTAATTATGTTCAATAATTGCTTTTATCAATGTTAAAACATGTGCTTCACATTTAATTAGAAAAATATTTATTTTACAAGTACTTTAAAGAACAGCATTTTCTTTGAAATATGTTATTTAGTTACATTATTATTATTATATTTATATTTTTATATTACAATTATTATTTTGTATTTATTTAAATTTTTTCCTATTAAACTTGATCATACAGTATATCCTGGTTTCTACAAAAAGTTTTAAATAACCAATTTTAATACTACTACTACTACTACTACTACTACTACTACTAATAATAATAATAATAATAATAATAATACTGATGTTAATATTAATAATAATAATAATTATAATAATAATAATGACAATAAAATAATAATAATAATAATAATAATAATAATACTGATGATAATAATAATAATAATAATAATAACACTGATAATAATAATAATAATAATAATAATACTGATAATAATAATAATAATAATAATAATAATAATAATAATAATGATGATAATAATAATAATGACGATAATAATAATAATAATAATAATAATAATAATAATAATAATATTACTGATGCTAAAAATAAAAATAATAATAATAATAATGATGATGATGATGATAATAATAACAATATTGATAATAATAATAATAATAATAATGATGATGATAATAATAATAATAATAATAATAATAATGATGATGATATTAATAATAATAATAATAATAATAATGATATAGATATTAATCATAATAATGATGAGGATGATGATAATAATAATAATAATAATAATAATAATAATAATAATAATAATAATAATAATAATGATGATGATGACGATAATAAAACTGATGATATTAATATGAATTATGATGACACAAATAATAATAACAATAATAATAATAATAATACTGATGCTAATAATAATAATAATAATAATAATAATAATAACAATACTGATAATAATAATTATTATTACTATGAATACATGTAATAATAATAATAATAATAATAATAATAATGATTATGATTATAATAATAATACTGATGATATTTATAATAATGATGACATTAATAATAATCATAATAATGATGAGGATGATAATAATAGTAATAATAATAATAATAATAATCATACTGATGCTAATAAGAATAATAATAATAATAAGAATAGTAATAATAATAATAATAATAATAACAATAATAATAATAATAATAATAATAATAATGATTATGATTGTAATAATAATACTGATGATATTTATAATAATGATGACATTAATAATAATCATAATAATGATGAGGATGATAATAATAGTAATAATAATAATAATAATAATCATACTGATGCTAATAATAATAATAATAAGAAGAAGAAGAAGAAGAAGAATAGTAATAATAATAATGATAATAATAAACTGAATTGTTGTTGAGCATCAAATCATCATATTAGAATGGTCTCTGAAAGATTGTCACACCAAAGACTGGAGACTTTCATTTCATTTTAAAGTGCAATACAATTCTCACAATATTGCTATATTTTTAATCAAATAAATGCCGTCTTGTGAGCGCTACAGACTTCCGCCAGTAATACAGATGTATAAATCTTGAGTTTGCTGTACCTGTAGTAGTTTTCAGTGTGCTGGCTTTCTTATCGTCTGCTGGTTTGCTCTCAGTCTTTGCAGCTAAACACAAAACAGAAATACAGAATGTGTGAATATTCCTCATCTGTGGTCTTATGTTGCACAGGTATATCAGTGGCATTAGTACAGAGTCAAAATGACAGATTTTTATTCATTCATTCATTTTCCTTCAGCTTAGTCCCTTATTTATCAGGGGTAGCCATAATAAAATGTACCGCTTACTATTGCAGCATATGTTTTTTACGCAGCGGATGCCCTTCCAGTCACAACCCAGTACTGGGAAACACCCATACACACTCATTTACACACATACTCATACACTACAGCCAGTTTAGTTCATCCAATTCACCTTTAATGCATGTGTTTGGACTGTGGGGGAAACTGGGACTCAAATCAGCGACCTTCTTGCTGTGAAGCGAAAGTGCTAACTACTGAGGCACCATGCCACCCATCAATTTTTATTTTATGCAAAAAAAAAGATGTGCCAAAGATATTTGGTACATTTACAATTGCTAATATATCAAAAGTCATTTTCTGATCAGTAATATGCATAGCTAAGAATTTAATGTTTAATTTCTTAATATTTAGATTTTTCTGATCGCTCAGATTCAGCCAAATATTATCCATTCCTAACAAACCATACATGACTGTAAATATTATTAATATTTAATATTTTTCAGAGTAGTATCCAATAATTGGCCTCTGTGACTGTTTATTGCAGGGGTGTCTAAACTCTGTCCTGGAGGGCCGATGTCCTGCAGAGTTTAGCTCCAACTTGCTTTAACACATCTGCAGGAAGTTTCTAGTATATCCAGTAAGAGCTTGATTAGCTTGTTCAGGTGTGTCTGATCAGGGTTGAAGCTAAACTCGCTAGGACAGTGGCCCTCCAGGACAGGTTTATTGTGTCTGTAGTCCCATATTTGAAGGGAGAAGCATTTGAATATGTATGTTCTTACACTGATGCTAATTTGTAAGAGGCTGTAGATAAAAGTGTCTGCTAAAAGAGTAAGTCAAGTCAGGTTGAGCTTTACTGTCATTCCACTAGTTATGGAAAGGAATGCCATGTCTTGCAGGACCTTGGTGCTACATAAATAAGCTTCATCGTAAATAATCCTATTATGTAAATTGAGAAACTCTGAAATTATGTTTTCTTGCACTGATGATCGACAGTCAACATTGCTCATTAGGGATGCTCCAATCAGGATTTTTGCAGCCGATACAGAGTACCGATTCCTTGTCATGGTGATCAGCCGATACTGCAAACCGATTCTGATGCTTCAAGCTTTATAACGCATAAAGAACTTTTCCCTCCAAGTATGAACCTTAAGTGGAGAGCTCACCTTACCTAAGGGAATAAATGAAGGATGCTGCATATAATCCCTTAAACACGTCTCTTTTATCCATTTAGAGTGGACTTGTAATAAATGACTATACAGTGCAATTTAGAAACACGGAAAAAAATGGAAGACTTCAACATGTCTGAATGCAGAAAAGGTTTGAAGCGTAAACTTTATTTGATGCATAAGAAGTTAAAATGCACACCTATTAATACATTACTTCTTTACTAAAAGGTAATAGGCCTATAAACTACTGTTTATTGCAATAACTAGACCTATATTAAAAAAGTGATATTATTAAATAAGTACAAAATATTTATTTTATTAATATTTCCAGCCAGATTTTAGTGAACTTGCAATATTATTAAAAGAGACAGCAGAGACAGCAGCTCGGTGAGAGAGCGGGGATTTTCTTTACTGCATTATTTATTTAACCTAACAATTATAAATGTTAGAACATCCCTCGCGATCTGTTCTTTTGCTCATTCACTTTCGTTGACATGATTTCCTGAGTATTTTATCTAATTCGTGGGCATCACGGTGCTATGAACAGGCCTATGCAGGCCATACGGTTGGATGAGACACTAGATAGCGGCGATCGCTCCGCTCGCATTACAGCAGCAAGTCGCACCAATACACTAAATAAACTGAATGTTTTAGCTGCTGTGACGTGAGCACAGAGATCACTCATGCCCCCATGCATCATTTACCTCTGCACGTGTTATAAGCTCTGCTTATGAGTGCATGTGCGTCTTCCTTTGTGTGTAAACTTGTAAACAAACACTTGCGATTGGTTCATGAGATCAACCAGATTGACGATTACCGCAGCCATATCACCCTGCAGCCCAGGACCGGTTACTCACTGAAGCTAAGCAGGGCTGAGTCTGGTCAGTGCCTGGATGGGAGACCACATGGGAAAACTAGGTTGCTTTTGGAAGTAGTGTTAGTGAGGCCAGCAGGGGGCGCTTAATCTCTGGTATTTGTCCTAATGCCCTCGTGAAAGTAAAAGGGACACCGTCTTTCGGATGAGACGTTAAACCGAGGTCCTGACTCTCTGTGGTCATTAAAAATCCCATGGCACTTCTCGTAAAGAGTAGGGGTGTAACCCCGGTGTCCTGGCTAAATTCCCTCAACAATCATCCCTTATTCACCAAATTGGCTCTATCACTGTCTCTCCACTCCACTAATAACTGGAGTGTGGTGAGCGCACTGGCGCCGTTGTCCTGTGGCTGCTGTCGCATCATCCAAGTGGATGCTGCACACTGGTGGTGGTGTGGAAAGACCCCCCCTCATGATTGTGAAGTGCTTTGGGTGTATGGCCATACACAATAAATGCTCTATATAAATACACATTACATTACATTACCGATTGAGTCATGAATTGTGATTATTGGCTGATACCAATCTCTGACCGATCCATCGGAGCATCCCTAATGCTCATTTTACCTCTTCTCAACCGGGAAAACCAGCAACAATCAAGAATGCATGATTATATGCTGTCATGCCCTTGCAATCAATAAATGTGATTATAATGGAAGTCAAGGGGCAAAAACAGCCACCAACATAACCAAAGGGGAGTCAATCTGCCCAGGGAAATTCCAAAGCATTTTCCCAAAATATGGTTCAAAATAAGATTTGTCAGCAAAAATCATTCCATTTGCTGATCAACAGAGAACATTGGGGCCAAATTAAGCCCAGAGTGGATGACAAAGACATAATAATGAATAATAAATGAAATGACAAATAATAAATGTAAAGGTGTCTGACCAGGAAGGCGTCGGGCCGCAGGAGCGCTGGCTGCAGGTCGTGTTGTGGACGCAGCGGGTCGTGATGGAGCAGCGCTGGACTTGGGCACCAGTGGACGCTTCTCTGTGACCGTCTGCCAACACAAGAGTAAAGGGGAAAATTCATATTAATAACAAGCAGGAGTAATAATCTCTGACAGAGGATACACACTCGCTCCAAAAATGATCTTCCAGTTTACAACCTAAATGAAAACACACCATGGTGGTGGTGGTGTTGCATCAATCTTTAGTGATATTCTTAATGTTAGTCAGAGAAAGGGACTTATGTTTAACTCCTTTGAAGTATTAGCTCTTAATGTTATGCTACCAGATATTATGCAAAAACCTACGATATCTCTTGCTATAATCACCATATATAGACCCCCAGGACCCTATGTCAATTTTCTAAAAGAGTTTTCTGATTTTATTTCTGACTTACTAGTTAAAACTGATAAAATACTAATTGTAGGAGACTTTAACATCCATGTAGATGACTCCAATGATACACTAGGGCTCGCCTTTATGGATCTACTACATTTACTTGGGATAAAACAAAATGCGGTTGGTCCAACCCATCGCTTAAAGCATACATTAGATCTAATATTGTCTTATGGAATTGAGGTCTTTGATGTAGACATTATACCACAAAGTGATGATATTACAGACCACTACCTCTTGCTATATAAGCTGCGTTCACCTGAAATGATCAGATCTGCACCAATATACCGCCCTGGTAGGACTATCGTTCCATCCACTAAGGATGAATTCATAAGTAACTTACCTGATCTTTCTTTAATTCGAAATACACCCGCAAACGTAAATGACCTTGATGTAGTAACCAGCAGTATGGATGCCATCTTTACTAGCACACTAAATGCGGTGGCACCCATTAAATTAAAAAAGGCTAGAGAGAACAAAACTACACCATGGTACATTAGTCATACTCGCGCTCTCAAAACAGCAACCCGTGCCCTGGAACGTAAATGGAAAAAAACTAACTTAGAGGTTTTTAGATTTGCGTACAAAGACAGTATGTCCAGCTATAGGAGGGCTCTTAAATCTGCCAGAGCTGAGCACCTCCGCAAACTGATTGAAAATAATCATAACAATCCTAGATTTTTATTTAGCACCATTGCTAAATTAACAAATAATCAGTCATCCTTGGAACAAAATGTCCCACCGCATATTAGTAGTGATGACTTCATGAATTATTTCAGTGATAAGATAGAAGACTTTAGACAGAAAATAGAAGATGTTAAACTTTCTGCACCACCTTATACTCCAGATCCAGTAAACATTCCACTGAATCAAAATAACCTACAATGCTTCAAAATCATAGAACAGGAAGAGCTAGATAAAGTTATAAATGGTTCCAAACCAGCTACATGTATGTTAGATCCAATTCCAACAAAATTACTGAAAGAGCTGCTACCTGTTATAGGAGAACCTCTCCTTAACGTTATCAACTCTTCTTTAGCTTTAGGCCATGTTCCAAATCCTTACAAGCTAGCTGTTATTAAACCTATTATTAAGAAACCACAACTGGACCCAGCAGCTGAGCTAATTATAGGCCTATTTCA
>CAIGQZ010032287.1:1372548-1382548 GCA_903798205.1 Danio tinwini
CACACACACACACACACACCTTCACAATTGCACCAAAGATCTGATGTACCAAGTATCAAATTAGATTTAATTAAGCCAGTTGGTTGACTTGATTAGATTGAAACTAAACACACTGCCAGTTCATGACTAAATACAGCAGATGAACTTATGGCGCTCGCGTTGGTAACAGAACAGCTACACATTTGCATACAGCTGACCTCCTGCATCGCCAAAGCTGCAGTATCTGTCATTCACATCAGCAACTTTCTCAAACAATGAACATCCTTCAGTTGCTCTGCAGCTATAAATCACGACTGGACATCCGCAAACCAAATCACCGACATCTGATTTGCAGACAGCTACAGCAACTGGCAAGCTGATTAAGTTATGAATGAAAAATAGAGGAACTGACACAATACACTCCATTCACAACACCAAGAGACAAAAAGCAGACTCAATAACCAAAGAAAAGTTGACTTACCTAATAGACGAGTGGAAATCAATGATGACGGGCAACATGGAGACAAAAAAAGAGAAAAGAGAATCACTTGCAGCAGAATTTGAACTGTGTGTACATTCATAGGGGTGTTGTATATTCACACTAAAGTTGGGAGAAGAGATACAGTGGGATAAATAAGCAGCGAACGTCACAATTTTTCCTGGTAAAATATATTTCTAAAGGAGCTGTTGACGTTAAAACCTAAACCTACAAATAAAAATTAAATAACTTCAGAAAATGAGATATATCTAATAGCAATAGATGACTCTAGGAGAAAGTACTGAGCTGCTGAAATGTATTTAATGCATTGATTGTATTAAATGTGCAGTATGCAGTATTGACAACGAGTGGTCGATAGGAGTGTAATGGATCACGGTTGATCACAACCCACGATTCGTAACACACGTGGCCCTTGAAATAATACAGTACTTATTTTTACTTTACTAAATTTGTAATGATCACAGAGAGAGATCACCTCTTGCGTCATTCAAATCACACGTATGAAAGCATTTAGGCTTTCCTTTAAAATATAATGATGACGGAGAAAGTTGTGGTGGGTTATTGAAGATGTGGTGGGTTTCTTAGGTTATTAAAGGTGTTTTCTGTAACTACTTGTTTAGCCTGCATTAATGCATTCAGTGTAAGCTGCACGATTAATCATTAAAAGATCGGGATCTTAACACCCACGCAACATGAATTATAAATGATGGTGATTTGCATATGCTTATTAATCCTCGAATCGCTGCATTCAAATCTGTGTTTGAAAAATGCAAAAATCGAGAAAGAGATTCAGACTTTAGTCTTTCGCGTTAAAAACAGTCAAATAACACAGAAGTACTGGGAGAACAGTTTATAGTTTAGATTAAACCACTGATGTTTATGGTGAAGATTAAAATCACTCATATGCATTTAACGCGACACTCAAAAATGAAAGTTGTAGGCAGCAATTACATTATTTAACCAATAGGTGGCGACAACCAGACGTCAAAAATATGCCACTGAATAATTCTTCAGTAATGATCATCTAGCAATGAAGTTTTATGAGTGAATAATTAAATCACTTATTGAAAATGACACATAATGTAAATCATAATGTTAGATTTCTACATTTAGCGCTATAAGCAACAGTATTAGTAGTAACAGGGAATTTTTCACAGAATATTTTACTATTTATTTTTATTCAGCTGATTATTTCTTCATTTTATTTTTTATTAAATTATAGGTTCTAAGTTGTGTTTGTTAAAACCAAAAGTGTCTTGCAGTGCAGTTTCTGTAATAAATGGAAAGCAAATTACAGTTTTGGCTGATCTGAAAAATGGTCCGATCCATAACTAAAAAAACCACAGTGTGATCCAAACCGTGAGATTTGTAATTCGTTACAACACTAGTGGTCGAACTATGTCTTTTTTTTTTTCTAAACACACCTGAACCAGCTAATCAAACTCTTTCTAGGTACTAGACACTTCCAGGGAGGTATGTTGAAGAAAGTTGGAGCTAAACTATGCAGGACACGAGCCCTCCAGGACTGAGTTTGGACACCCCTGGCCTATGACTTTGTGTATATGTTAGTACTTTAAAATAATAGTGTTTTAACACCATAAATTAAATACAGTAATTTATCATACAAGGCTCGAAATTGCGACCATTTTGGTCGCATATGTGCCTGAAATTTAATCTATGCGACCTCATAATATATTTGGGAGCATTTGTGCGACTGCATATAATGGTTGCAGTGCGACTTGTTTCGATTTTTTCTAAAAACGTGTTGAATCGGACTTCCCTGCCGCTATATTGGTTCATATTAGCTGTCAATCACTCAAGGCTTTCCGCTGTCAGAAAACAGGAAGCTTTTAAGGGCGCCAGCTGAGATCAATCGAGTGTTTTCGGAGAAGGTTCCTGAATCTCCATGAGTTGCATTCACTGCGTGTTCAGCGCAAATGTCCGCTAAATGTAAAATCTAACATTGTTCACATCATCGCCAAAGAAGCTCGCCTTTACTGAGTTTAAACTGAATCTGCGGCTCATAACAAACAACGGTATTTGCGCCGGTGGTCATCATGAGAATCCTGCTCTGCCTGCTCTTATATTGGGTCGGCTGACTCGCCTGCTTTTCCACAAACACAGAAAAATGAAAATCACCTCATAATGAGACTGAGCATTTACAATGACACAAACCCAAAGCAAAACTTTAAAGAGTGGCAGAAGAGAGACTTTTCTTACTTTCTTTGGTCCATTCTTTCTTGAGATGTAGATTATTTTTCTATTTACTGATGACTGCTTTGCAGCTTTCAGCATTGGATTGAATGATTTATTATAATCTTCTGTTTGTTTTGTAGCAGAAATATTATTTATTAAATTGACATGCAAATAAAAACAATAGAGCAAAATAAATATTACTTACTGCAATGCTTCATTTGTGTTTGATGCAAACCATACATTTATTTTTCATAAAGTAACAGCAGGACCTTTTACAGTACATAACTCACATTCAAGCACATGCAGGGCAGCATGATAATGACAAATGTAATTTATTGTAAGTATTATTGACATCATCATCATCAACATTAATAATATTTTATAATTATTAGACGTTCATTTTGGGATTATTGCACTGATATCAATAAGTCATCACAGCATTAGTTAGTTGTTTCTGGTTTTTGTTAGTCCTGATTGATGTTGTTTTCAAATACAATAAATCCCTTAATATACAATTTGCAGTGATGCTCATTTATTTTTGGTGGGTGCTCCTAAATTTTTTCTGGTGCTCCTAAATTTTTTAAGTTGGGAGCACCGGTGCTACCAAGTAAAAAAGTTAATTTCGAGCCTCGCCATAGCATTTTGAAATTCATTGAATGATTTCTGGCAAAATCTGATGGATTCTTCTTTATAGTGCATTTATTGACTACTTTGTTTGCTACAGACATCTGGTGAAAACAAGTCAACAGCACCTTCGAAAATATATTTTCTGAGAAAACTTCTGACGTGTTCGAAACTTTTTTCACCGGCTGTATGTGGAAAAGTGGTGTAAAACCGAGAGAAAAGATTGTCACTGTTAGGTGCCACCAATGCTAGTACAAGAAACAATCACAACAGCAGAAGTGGAGATGCAACGTTGTGAACAACAACAACGCCTCCTGGACAAACTGCAAACCAAAGCGCTTTGATTAGTATAGTACACCCTGGATCACTATGTTAATTGGAAAGGGAGGGGGATTCTTGGTTGTTTGCACACAGTTGGTCATTCATTGTGGAAGAAACACCAAAGCAAACAAACACCCAAACTTTGAGCGAACCCTGAACCTTTGCGTCCAGCTCATTGGGAAGGGAGGGGGGGATTGTTAGTTATTGCGGTGCACAGTTTAATCACTCAAGCCCAGGCTTGGAATCCACACAGCCATGCATTACGTGGATCCACTTCCCAAACGTCCACAACAAACCTTCCAATTTGAAGGACAATCCCGCGGTTTGCTCCCAAGGTTCTGCAAAGCTAGGAAAAAATGGGGGAGCGGCAGGATTCAGGCCAGAAGTTTGTGGAGAAAGCAACTTTGCGTCAGGAGATGTTGGACTGTTAGTTGAGGACGACTTCTTGCCTTGTTTGGACTTTGGGGATTTGCTCTTTGGTGAAGGAAGAGGCGCCGGGACTTGGGTCTCAAAGGAATCCCCTTCAAGGTCAAATTGTGGTTGATTGTGGTTATTAAGAGACCATGCAGGTCCAGATGGAGAAAAAGGTGGTGCTGAGATCAATGCCTCCATTGGTGGTACAAAACAAGTGCTTCCAGGAGTAGACGCCTGGGGTTCCTTTAATGGCAACTCTTGGGTGCTCATGGGATCAGTGAACGAGGGATCTTGCCCAAACATTGGCTCCTCGAAAGTTCCCCGAGGAGAAGGTTGAGTGTCATTGAGGCTGAAAGCAAGAGAATCAGCTTTGCTTTCCAGGTTGAAAGCGCTATCGGTTTCCATCATGATGTTGTGCAATCCTGAGGACATTGCCAAGGGAGATAAAGTGGGAGATTTGGGGGAATTTATTGCATGTTCAAAGGTAGTTGTGGATGGTGGGGAAGTGGCTGTCAGGGATAGCAGATCTTGGGTAAGAGACATAGGAATGAGACTCTCATCGGTGAAGTCTTCAGAGAGTGATACAAGGCCGCTGTCGACTTCAGATTGAGCGAATTCCTGATGCATGGAGGCTGGAACAAAGGGTTCAGCGTTGATCGCCCATTCCTCAGGGATCTTCTTGCGACTTTTTGGCCTCTTAACTCTCCCACCGATGCGTCCGCCATCTTCCCATCCTTCCTTGAGTGGGGAAGACTGATGGGGGCTCTCAGACAAAGCACTTTCACTTTGCATTTCGGCGTTAAAGTCATAAACCTCATCTCTGGGTCTTCGTTTTTTCTTCTTCTTTTCCTTCTTTCGATCGGATCCTTCACTTTCCCTGTCCTCGCTATCTCTCAGGGACCACTGGGGGTCCGGTGTATCGTGTGGGCTCTCCACCAGCTGACTGGCGTGGCGAGTGATAATGGTGGAAACACTAGGTGTGAAGGGCAGGTCGGATGGGACGCCGGCCTCATCAGACCAGCGGTCAGCAAAGACACCTCATATGTAAAGAAGAGAGGAAATTAGAGCAGTGCTAACTTCCTTTTTTACTCTCTCAATCATGCACACAAGCATTTGCTGATTTATCAATCACTCCTCACCCTCTCAGATGCATTTATAATCTTTACAAGCTGCAAGGAGCATCAAAACTACACCACTAACATTACTATTAGCTTTAGAAGTTGTTGCTGTTTGTTTAATGCAGTATTTTAAAGAGATATTTTACCTAAAAATGTGTTAAATATTTTTGTTGTTCAAAAATAATATAGTTTCCATTTACGTGGTTTTATTTATTCATTCTCCTTCGGCCTAATCTCTATTTCAGAGGTCACCACAGCGGAATGAACCGCCAACTATTCCAGCATATGTTTTACACAGCGGATGGTCTTCCATGTAAAACCTATGCTGGAATAGTTTGCGGTTCATTTCGCTTTGGCAACCCAAATGAAAATGAATATAAACAATAATAATGCACTTTGACTAAGATATTATGGCTTTTACTATGGTATTTTGTCAAACGGCATATAGAGATAGTTTTAGTCTATGCATATACTCTTAATATTTTAGGGCAGATTAATGTGATATTTCTCACTGTTGTGATTTTTCAAACTGCTTTTGCTAGTGTGGCCTCTTTTGCATTTCTGCTGCAGATTTGCATGAAATAGACTGTGCAATTGAGGTCAAGCAGAACTCATTTGTGTACTCGATCTAATCTCCTATCCAGAAGTAACGAGCAGAAACAATAGTTTGTGGGTTATGAATTGCACAGTAATGCAGGATGACTTTTCAGATACTAAATGAATGGAAGACATGCCCGTCTGACCCAGATATCTTCATCCTGGAAGGTAAGAAAGTCTAAAACGTGAACAGTGATAAATGACAGCGGAAATCAGACAGACGGATCTGAGCTGTTCAGACTGATTGGGGAGAAAATGTGGGAGTGCAAAGCATTATGGGAGAAGCTCGATCTGTGACTGTTAGGGACATTTGTACATGAGAGAGGAAAAACCTGCATTTGTTATTGAAGTCTGCTTATGATGACCTCAAATTGAGTCACAGTTTTTCCATTTGCATGATTAAAAGTTGGCCACTAGAGGGCGCATATTCACAACAAACATAAGGATCGGATAAGCGGCCGGCCGGAAGTGTGATATGCACATCAATATAGCTGCATTTATGACACCGTATAACAATTATATATATTTTTTACAGTACTGTGACTGGGTTTAGGATTGGTGTGGGAGTAAAATCTAATTTATTGGGAAATTTAATAGATAACATAAAAAAATACTCTGTACAACTACTGTTTTTACGTTACTGTGACAGTTGGGTTTAGGGCTGGGATGGGGGTAGATGCTAATAAAATACAATAAATGGGAACTTTATTAAATAATATAAATAATTCTCGTTAACTTCCGGCCGCAACCAAATTCGTTCTAGCAACAACCAAACAAAAGTGCAGAGTGTGGAATCATGGGAGTTGTGGTCTTCATAATCATACAGATTTCCTGCAGAAGTCATGTTAATAGATGTATTACCTAAAGTATTATTCATTCATTCATCTTTTCAGCTTAGTCTCTTAATTAATCTGGGGTCGCCACAGCGGAATGACTGCAAACATATTCAGCATATGTTTTACGCAGTGGATGCCCTTCCAGCTGCCACCCATCTCTGGGAAACACACATACACTCATTACACACACACACTGTATTTATACCATAGTAATTGTAGTATATTAAGTGTGAGATGGGACTCGCATATCAGGAATGTATGTATTTTTTGTTGGCCATCTGTTTCTAATGAGTCTCCCGTTTTCGTTATTGCAGACCAATTCAGTAAAAAGAAAGAAAGAAAGAAGAAATGCCCGCATGTGTTTAGCGTTTTTCCTATCACAAACACAACAGTATTCTGGTAGTGACTGCAATGCTTTAACTTATTCGGGGTTAATTATTGTGATCTCTCGATTGCAACAGAGAAATACTGGGAAATCTCAGTAGACTGATGGCATTTCATGTCACGTTCAGCCTTATAATCTTAAAATGTGAGCAAAATCACCTGTTTCGTCATCCCTTTAGACATTACGCTACAGAATTATTCAAATACTAGGTCTAAAGTGAGGTTAGGGAAGTAGCAGCGGTTTCTGCAGTTCAGATGTCAATAAATAGGGGAAGAAAGTAGTTCCTTGTATAAAAGTATTTTGAGACTCTCCGTGTTTGATTTTCATTTTTATATACATGATTATGCCGTCGAACTGTTGTATAAACGCAATATCACACAAGTAGCAGTGCAATATAGCTGTTTATCATCATTCAACGCACGCCTCCCACCACTGCCGATATACAACCACATCGCACTGCTACTCTTGTGATATTGCTTATATATATACATATACACAGTTGAAGTCAGAATTATTTGCCCCCCCCCCAATTATTAGCCCCCCCTGTATATTTTCTCCCCTGTTTTTTGTTTAACAGAAAGCTGATTTTTTTAACACATTTCTAATCATAATAGTTTTAATAACTCATCTCTAATAACTGATTTATTTTATCTTAGCCATGACAGTAAATAATATAAGACTAGATATTCTTCAAGACACTTCTTTACAGCTTAAAGTGACATTTAAAGGCTTAACTAGGGTAATTAGGGTAACTAGGCAGGTTAGGGTAATTAGGCAAGTTATTGTATAATGATGGTTTGTTCTGTAGAATATTGAATAAATATATAGCTTAAAGGGGCTAATAATTTTGACCTTAAAATGGTTTTAAAAAATGTAAAACTGCTTTTGTTCTAGCCGAAATAAAACAAATAAGACTTTCTCCAGAAGAAAAAATATTATCAGACATACTGTGAAAATTTCCTTGATCTGTTAAACATCTTTTGGGAAATATTTAAACAAGAAAAAAAATTTAAAGGGGGCAAATAATTCTGACCTCAACTGTATATATATCATCAATTTTAACTAGTAAGATAGAGTGTTTGTGTGTATGTGTGCATGTAACTTTTAACAGATGCCATTATAACTTTATTTAGTAAATAATGTCTTTTTCATTTGAGCTGACTAAATTTATTTCGAGCAACTAGAAATGGAAGAGTGCCTGCCCGATGGCCTACCACAGGGGTGTCAAACTCAATTCCTAGAGGGCCGCAGCCCTGCAGAGTTTTGTTCCAGCCCTGCTTCAACACACCTATCTTCAGGTATCAAACAAGCCTAAAACACTCATTTAGTTTGATCAGGTGTGTTTAATTAGGGTTGGAACTAAACTGTGCAGGGCTGTGGCCCGCCAGGAATGGAGTTTGACACCCCTGGCCTACCAGGAGGTTGATATTTTGTGAGCCCTGACATGGAGAAGCAGCAGCACTGTTTTATCAGACGAAACACATTTTTGGCTTCTGTTATAATGCTGCTCTATGCAGTTGAAAAAAACATACAACACACACACACTCCAGCTCAATAGTTAAAATTGATGATTGAACATTCACCAAAACATCTGGGATAATGTAAGTACGCAAGTCTGCAAAATACAGTTAAAGTCAGAATTATTCGCTGTCCTGTGAACTTTTATTTTTTTCTAAATATTTCCCAAATGATGTTGAACAGATGCAGGAATTTTCCACAGTATTTCCTCTAATATTTTTTCTTCTGGAGAAAGTCTTATTTGTTTTATTTCAGCTAGAATAAAAGCAGTTCTTAATTGTTTTAAACCCATTTTAAGGTCAATATTATTAGCCCCCTTAAGCAATATTAGTTTTGGATTGTCTCCAGAACAAACCACTGTTATACAATGACTTGCCTAATTACCCTAGCTTTACCCTAATTAACCTAGTTAAGCCTTTAAATGTCACTTTAAGCTGAATACTAGTGTCTTGAAAGAAATCTGTGATTAGAAATGAGTTATTAACACTATTATGATTAGAAATTGGGGAAAAAAACACAAAGGGGGGCTAATAATTCTGACTTCAACTGTGTATAACACTGTATTCCAGTATTTTTGGGGGTATTTAATGAAATCATCTTACACATTGTGCCTTTAACAATCAGCCGCTTGATGACTGTGCATGAGTTAATGTGACCAGTCGGTGTATAACACACAGTTTGCATATCAACAACCAGCATTTCGGCTCAAATCAGGCAGAATATGAGTCTAAAGCTGGATATAAATGACCAGCAGGCAGCATGAGTCTCAGCTGTACTGTACTGACACACACACACAACTGTCAAGCCTCTGGGAAAACACAACACACTGTAAGCTGAGAAAATATTATATACTTTTCCTTCTATGCTAATGAAGGACTACTGAGACATTCCAAGCATGGGATGGGTCCTCCTGGCGTGGCAGAGTTCA
Source organism: Danio tinwini (assembly GCA_903798205.1). NCBI lineage: Eukaryota > Metazoa > Chordata > Actinopteri > Cypriniformes > Danionidae > Danio > Danio tinwini. The sequence continues at coordinate 1,381,964 of CAIGQZ010032287.1, forward strand.
TCACCACCCTAATACACATCTCTGCCATTTGCTTACAGTAACCATGTGCTTTTCACCATACACAATTAATCTGCTGGTGATCTTCCTTCATTTAACTTTGTCATGTTTGTCAAGCAGAAGCGGTGCGTGAGGCATGTGGGAATGGTTTTCTGCGCGCCTGCTCAGTTTGCTTTTTAATTAAACTACAGTACATTGATTTAATCAGCGTTGGCTCAGTTGCATATATGGAATAAAGTCTTTATTCTGGGATTACGACTATTAACAAACACACTTAAATATAAAGGTAAATCGTATCTCAAGTCATTTACTGGGGAACTGGAGATTTAAATGGGGTCTAGTGACACCCCTGGAAACACTCATACACACTCATCTACACACACGCACTCATATACTAAGGCCAATTTAGTTCATCAATTCTCCTATAGCTTTTCCAGTGATGGGTTGCAACTGGAAGGGCATACGCTGAGTAAAACATATGCTGAATAAGTTGATGGTTCATTCCACTGTGGCAACCCCAGATTAATAAAAGGAGTATGCCGAAAAGAAAATTTGTAAATAAATGAAATAAACAGAAAAAAAAAATAT
>CAIGQZ010032287.1:1394592-1427186 GCA_903798205.1 Danio tinwini
GGCATGGGGAGACGGTGCAAAAAAAAAAAAGTCCCCTAGTAAAAGCATTGAGATACGATTTACTTTACACAAGTGTATTAATTTGACATCACATTTGACATCGTTTGCACATGTGAATGAAACGTGGTGAAAGCAAACTGACGCATGCGCGAAGAAAACCTTCACGCACTCCTGTGTGCATCCCGGTTGTTTGCTTGCACACCGCTAAAATACACACCACTCATGCGCCGTGAAACCGGACAGCCTTTTGTGCAGAGGTGTCGGCACGCAGAGAGTTTTGCAAGTCGACAAAACTAAAGTTTATGTTTCTTTGGTGCAGCGCGATGCAGACGGGGACAATAAAATAAATAAATAAAACGCTCCTACTACTTAAAAGGTAGATAATTATGCACAGTTCAACTGCTTGTGAGTTGGTGGAAAGTCTTTCATTGACACTGAAGAAGGCACAGCACACGAGCTGCTATTTCACTACTAGGGGAAAATGTAAAACTCCATCTCTGCCTCTCTCTCACTTTAGACATTTGACCTGCTGGGGTGTTTGTGAGGTAACTTTTCGTCTCCTCTTGGCTGTTAACGCGTTACTTGTGAATCCAGACACGAGCGTGCCTGAGGTGGGAGTTTTCTCCCTTATGTCTATTATGAATTACCTGTGATAACCGCGTATTATGCACATATAGACTGTAACCGTGAAAATCAGGGAAAGGGGGGGTGTTGGGGTGCTTTGGAATGGGGGCAAAGCGACTGGAAGGGGTGCCTGGTCTGTACACCAGCTCAGACAGTAGCCGATTGCTAGGCCCACACGGAATCTGTGCAGAATTCCTCAGATTTTCCGCAGATTTTTAGCCCATCATTAATTCTGTTTATTCACTTACAGTTAACTATTTACTGTTAATCTAATTGGATTTGCATTTTAAACATTAAAAGTTAAAATATTTTATTTTTTATTTCACATTTTAAGGTTTTAGTTATGATACTCTATTTCTCCTCAGAAATAGCAAAAAACTTCCACAGATTCTATCTGGCCCTGCCGATTGCTGACTATTTTCAGCGTAGATGATCGCGTCAGCCCCAACTTCAGACACGCCCTCTGTCAAGTGTTGACACTGAAGCCCCGTGTGAATGGGGTGTTACAGATTGTACCATTCACCTGAGGACCAGGGGAAAGGGTGAAAATTCCAGGAGTTTTCCAGGAGAAATGACAAACCGGGAGGTGGGTCTGAAATACGGTAGACTCCCGGGAAAAACGGGAGTGTTGGCGGGTATGGTTAACACCCCTATTACTTTCACTTAGCATGGCTCTGTAAGCAGTCCGCGGTGAAGTTAGTTTGATGTTTGACATTCATTAGACATTCATTTGCTCCGGTTATAGTTTGAGTCAAAAACATTGAGTCAGATAGACATAAGTATGTGCCCTTTATGTTGCACAAGACTTAATTTTTAGATTTAAAAAACAAATTAACCATACAAATTATTTAAACAATTCAACCATATGAAATTATACAATAAAACCAGGATCAAAAATGTTCAGAAAAACTACTGGTTATTGCACAAGACTCTGTTTTATGAATTAGCGCTTTATTTATTTTATAAAAATGTTCAAATAACTTGTAAAACTGGTAAAAGTCAATCACACTCTGACACCGTTTGTGATAAAATATTAAAATAAACTCATAAAATGTCTAAATATTATTCTCTATGATGCACAAGTTTTGTTTTTCATAGTTATGCCTTTGTTGTTTTTATAAACAGTAATAAATCCATAAATATATTTCTAAAAATATATATGGGGTATGGGGTGGTTCGCCCATGGTGCCATTTAAACTAGAACCGGTAACTATTTTACATTCTGTCAGTTTTGTGTCTACGTGTACGAATTCAGCCATACGAAATGTTCATTCATTCATTCATTCACCTTCGGCTTAGTTCCTTTATTAATCTGGGGTCGCCACAGCGGAATGAACCGCCAACTATTCCATATGTTTTACACAGCAGATGCCCTTCCAGCTGCAACCCAGTACTGGGAAACACCCATACATTCATTCTCTCTCTCTCTCTCACACACACACACACACACACACGCACACGCACACACGCACACGCACACGCACACACACACACACACACACACACACACACACACACACACAAACACACACTACGGCCAATTTAGTTCATCATTTCTTCTATAGCGCATGTGTTTGGACTGTGGGAAACCAGAGCACCTGGAGAAAACCCACACCAACACGGGGAGAACATATAAACACACAGAAACGCCAACTGGCCCAGTCGGGACTTGAATCAGTGACCTTCTTACTGTGAGGCCACAGTGCTAACCACTGAGCCACTGTGTCACCCTTGCATAGATCATAAATGCATCAACATGCACAGTAGAAGATGAACTCACCTGACAGCAGGTCAGTTTCAGTGGTCAGATGTGTCTGGACGTCCTCTTGTTTCTCCTTCCAGGACATCGGCGGACTCACAACGCCTGAAAAACACACAGAAAATCATCTTTCCACTCAGAAAATACAGACAATAAATCCACATCCACCTCAGACAAACACACACTGGAGTGTAGATGTGGCTCTCTGTAAAGCGCTGTGAGCTCATCGGTGAGAAACTCAATCCAGGCCTGATCTGAAGTGGCATTTCTGGACGCGCCACAAACCCGGCGGCTGACGCTGAAAACAGCCGACAGGACAGAGGCAAAGTCAGAAACCCAAACACAGCCGTGGGTCAGACTGTCCGAGGGTCAAAGGTCATTCAGATATGAGTTCACACACTGTCTGTGCTCTGCAGCCACAATAATGGCAGTTAGCGGGAACATATCACACCATAATATCAGCAGTGAATCAGCAATTTTTCCTAATATATTTTTGTGTTCTCATTTATTTTTATAAATATTTTTCCCCTAGTATTTATATATATAGGCTATTTACATAAAGTGTCAAAATATTCACCCTCCTGTTAAATTTGCTTTCTTCTTTAAATATTTCCCAAATGATGTTGAACAGATTTAGAAATTTCTCACAGTATTTCCTCAATTAATATTTTTTTATAATAATAATTATAAATATTATAATTAATAATGTTTAATATTTTTCTTCTGGAGAAAGTCTTATGTATTTCGGCTAGAATAAAAGCAGTTAGTAGCACTTATTTTAAGGTCAATATTATTAGCCCCCTTCAGCAATATTAGTTTTGGATTGTCTCCAGAACAAACCACTGTTATACAATGACTTGCCTAACTACCCTAACTTTACCCTAATTACCCTAGTTAAGCCTTTAAATGTCTCTTTAAGCTGAATACTAGTGTCTTAAAGAATATCTAGTCTAATATTATTTACTGTCATCATGACAAAGAGAAAAGAAATCAGTTATTAGAAATGAGTTATTAAAAACATTAGCTGTTTCTCCATATGCCTTCTTGAGCGATCTTGCGTCCTCGTGTCATTATCAACTGCCAAAGTTCAGTTCCAAAACTCAAGACCACAAGAACGAAGGATGCGTGAAAGTTCCCGGATATGTTCTTGATATTGAGGACGCATGGATGCAGACTTGAGTCCTTGAAGTCATTGTGAAATAAAGGAGGTGGGAAGCCCAGCATTTTATCTAGATTTATTATAAAAGTTCAGAGATATAACTTGTCGCAGGAGTTTCCCTAAATGAAACGGTGAAAGTAAACATTACCATGAAAATCTTCATAAAGACAAACACATTAAGAGTGTTTATTTGTTAAAATTCGTCTTAAAATCGGTTTTATTTGTATTTTGCAAAGTATATTTGTAAAGTCTTTATGCATAGTATATATTGTGAAAAGGGGAAAACAATAAATCATTGTATGAATGCTGTAATGTAAATAATTTTACATAAAAAATCACGTGACCATCAGGAAGAATGCAGTATCTCATTTCTAACAGGATGCGCTCTCTGTTCTCGCGGTCTCCAGAGTTCGTTCTTCTGAGGTAACTTGGTAAGACCGGTCTCTACAAGAACGCAAGTCCGTTCTATGTCTTCTTGGAATTGAGAAACAGCAATTGTTTTAGAAATGTGTTAAAAAAAACAAAAAACAAAAAACCTTTGGTAAATAGTAAAAAAGTTTATCAAAATGAGACAGGATGAAATAAAATAAAATAAATATTTAAAAATAATAATAAATAAACAAAAAATAAATAAATTTAATAAAAACTAAATAAAAATAAATAAATAAAATAAAATGAAGATTTAAAAATAATAATAAATAAATTAAATTAGATTAAATTTAAAAAGCTAAAAAAATAAAGATTTAAAAACTACTAATAAATAAATAATAAAAATAAATAAACTAATTAGTAAAATTAAGTAAAAATAAATAAATACATAAAATAAAGCAAAAAAATGTATTAAATAAAAGATTAAAAAATAATAATTAAAATAAATAAAAATAAAATAAAAATAAAAGATAATAAAATTAAATTAAATTGGCAAGTTTAGACGGCATGATTTTAGCCCTGATCTTGACTTGCTGACAGGTTTTGAGAAATCGTTGACCACTGCCTGAAATTACAGGCGTGCTCGTTCACGTGAATAACAATCATACAGAGCAAACTATCAAAGACGTCATCTGAGAGAATCACAGAGTTGCTGAGACCCGTGAGATTTGGCATGCTAAATATCTGGAGCTGTTGGCGATTCAAAACCCTGCTGTGTGAAATGTGTTCTGATTGAAAATAACATCAGCGATTACCTACAACCAATCAGAGAGCAGCATCCACTAGTATGAGTATCTGCAGGCCAGCAGGAGGTTGGGGGAGGAGTTAAAACGGCTTCTTTTCTGTCTATTTGGACCCAAGAAATGGAGGAAAAACTAGTGTAAATTTGGCAGGAGCACTCGTGTCTGTTTGACGTGCAATACCACAACCAGGTAAAAAAAAAAAAAACAAGTTGAGGAGAAATTGCTAATTCCCTTCAAAACCCTGGTCAGCATGTTTTCATGTCATTTCTCGCATGTGGTTGGTTGAGACCTAGTTTGTGGACCGAGACAAAGTTGTCGGGGATTCTCCATCTGTAAAGTCATGCAGTGTGAATAATGAAAGAAGATAATAAAAACAACATCTAAATAAATACCAGAATGCCATTTTGGCCATTTTCTGGGTTATGAATCTTTCATTTGATGCTTTAATAGATCTTCTTTTTGTACGTGTTTGCCCAGAGACTGAAGCATCAATTCTTTCCTCCACTGCAGTTTCCCTTTGCCATTTGTGTAGACAGCGGTTCTGCCTCTCTCTATATTTCGGTGTCTGTGCGCCTTCAAATATCCCAGGAGCCACACAGAGGCATCTATTTTTATGGCTGTGCCAATGAGGACGCAGGCGGCGCTGGAGCTCAGACTGACCGAAGATCTGCATCTCATCACAGCATCGCCAGAAGCAGAGCAATGAAACACAGGCTGGGTGAACTCCTGCTTCACTTTCTGACCACATCTGACACTGGGTAATATTCAGAGTCGCTCACAGCACATGAGGACAAATGCAATAAAACATCTCAAAGCATTGATAAATCAAAAAATTAATAAATAAAACGTAAATTAATATATTATTAGATAAAAGATGTAAAGTTAAATATAAAAGTAAAAAAATATATATATAAATTAGTTTTTAATGTTATTATTGTTTTATTATTACTATTACAATTGTGATTATTAATTATATTATTCATTCATATTTTCATAATCATTATTATTATTATTAGTATGCAATATTATCATAATCTTCATTGTTATGTACAGTATATACATATACAACTCCCTTTAACATAATAACATATAAAATTAATTAATAAGAATGAAATGCTGCTTATTATTAGCATTTATAATAATATTATAACTACTGACACTACTAATGTTAATAATAATAATAATAATAATATATTATTATTAATAATACAAAAAGATATAACATAACAATAATATTAATAATAATAATAAATAAAAAAATAAATAAAACTAACTGTAAGTTAGAATAAAGGTGATAAAAATGATTGGTTGTGTGCACAGAACATTGGATGATTTTGGCCATTTTCTGGGTTGTGAAACTGACACTACTATGATTACAAATATTAATAATTCATATTATAATCATGATTTAATATTATCATTATCTTTCTTGCTTTATATCTACATATACATTTAAAAATGTAACAACATAATAAAATAATAATTATTTAACATGATCATCATCTTTATTGTTTTATACATTTAAAAATACAACGACATTTAAAAATATAACATCAAATTAAATAATAAACATGAAATGCTTCTAATCATCATCAGCAATAATAAAAATGATAATAATAATAATAGCAACAATAATGATAACAACAACAACAACAACAACAATAATGGTAATAATAGTAATAGTAAATGTATTATTGTTGTTATTATTATTATTATTATTATTATTACTACTACCATGATTTATATTGTTATTATAATTAATATTATCATCATTATAATTATTATAAATAAATAAATAAATAAATAAATAAATAATGTAAGTAGGATGAAAAAAACCCTCTTCACACTATTTCAAAACTTCTTGTTCTCAAATGTATGCGTTTTAAGTTTTACACACATGAAATAACCCAATGAAAAACTCTGTATGTATGTGTGTGTGTGTCCTCTGTCTGACCCCACAGATGCTCAAACTCAACCTCTCCTCCTCATCCATTAGTTTCTTCACCGCAGGATGCACAAAACTGCTGCTGCAGATTAAAGCGCTTCTGTAATGCTGACAGCTTACAAATGATTTAAATACATCACAAATCTTCAAAAGGCCAATCCTAAGAGCGAGGAGGCAGGGAAAAGCACCTCTGCAGACAGGGATTATGGGAAACGGCTCTTTCATCGGGACAGAAACATCCACAAAACTGACCTGGGATCAGATTAGACTCAATAAAAACAACTTATGGAGAATTAAGAGCCACAGGAATGAGACGATCAGGAGAAGATGAGGCCAAAGCTTTACTAAAATACAACCTCAACTGCAGAGGACGGGTCAACAAACGGACAAAACACACATAAATGATTCAATGAATCTGAAAATAAATGATGTTCAAGAAATCAGTCTGAGATGATTAGCGCTTTATGACATGGTGCGTTATCCTGCTGGAAGTAGCCATCAGAAGATGGAGACACTGTGGTCAAAAAAAGGATGGACATGGTCAGCAACAATACTCAGGTAGGCTGTGGCTTTGACACGATGCTCAATTGGTACTAATGGACCCGAAGTGTGCCAAGAAAATATCCCCCACATTATTACACCACCACCACCAGCCTGAACCGTTGATACAAGGCAATATGAAGCAATGCTTTTATGTTGTTGATGCCAAATTCTGACCCGACCATCCGAATGTGGCAGCAGAAATCAAGACTCATCAGGGTTCTCCAGTTTTCTATTGTCCAGTTTTGGTGAGCCTGTGTTTCCTGTTCTTAGCTGACAGGAGTGGCACCCGGTGTGGTCTTCTGCTGCTGTAGCCCATCCGCCACATTCAAAGTCACTTAAATCCCCTTTCTTTCCCATTCTGATGCTCGCTTTGAACTGCAGCAGATCGTCTTGACCATGTCTACATGCCTAAATGCATTGAGTCGATGCCATGTGATTGGCTGATTAAAAATTTGCATCAACGAGCAGGTCCTAATAAAGTGGCCGGTGAATGTATATTACAGAGTATTTAAACATGAGCTCTGTGAATAAATATGAAAGAAATTAATAAATGTTTACTTTATGACTTGCTATTTTTTTTATATAGAGTATTCTATAATACACAAAATAATATTTATATATAATAAATATATGTTTACAAAAAAATTACAGACAATAACGCAATTAAATATTGCAATGTATACTTTTAAAAGTGTATCGACAGTAGCTCTTTTTCTTCTTAACAGAAATGATTAGTATTCAGCAAACAGACCACAGATTGTATCACATTTATATTATAATGATATATATTATATTGTATAATATATTATAATTAAATTGTACATAAATGTATCATACTAGTATCTTGAAAAATATCTAGTCAAATATTATGTGCTGTCATCATGGCAGAGAAAATAAATCAGTTATTAGAACTATTCTGATTAGAAAAGCGCTGAAAAAATAAATTCTCCCCATTAAAAAGTTGAAAATTATATGAATTATAGTAACTAATAATTCTGACTCCAACTGTGGCACATACATGCATGCATACATAAGAAACAACAAATAATAACTTGACCTAGTTGATCATTTGGTATCAGAAGTGGCTCTTATGAAAGGCAAAGGCCTCTAGATTCTGCTTATTTGAGCACAATAAAATATGATCATGTCTTGATGTTGAATGATTTCATTAGGACAGTAAGGTCTGACTTTCCTTAGACTAAAGTCTCATCACTGAACAGAAATAATGTCCAGTATAAAATATAAAGTCATGCTGCAGTGGAAACAGAATGAATACTGTGTCTGACTCCATCATGAGCTTGGAGGACTGCATCCATACATCTCTGAATGACTCAAATCACGCATTAATAAAGTCATCTGGAATGGCAAAGAAAGCGTTTCTGCTGGACTCCCAGAGATCAATCAGGATCAATCCATCTTATCCCAAACATGCTTAATAATGTTCATGTCTGGTGACTGGGCTGGCCAATCCTGGAGCACCTTGACCTTTGCTTTCAGGAACTTTGCTGTGGAGGGTGAAGTATGAGAATAAGCGCTATCCTGCTAAAAAAATGTACCTTCTCCTGTGGTTTGTAATGTAATGGGCAGCACAAATGTCTTGATACCTCAGGCTGTTGATGTTGATCATCCACTCTGCAGATCTCTCGCACACTCCCATACTGAATGTAACCCCAAACCATGATTTGTCCTTCACCAAACTTGACTGAATTCTTTGAGAATCTCAGCTCCATGCTGGTTCCAGTAGGTCTTCTGTAGTATTGGTGATGATTGAGATGCAGCTCAACAGATGATTCATCAGAGAAATCCATCTTCTGACACTTTTACACATGATCAACTAGAAGTCACGTTATTATTTGTCTCTATTACAACTGGGATCCAAAATCAACATTATTTTCATGATTATAAAAGAAACGAGATAAGAGCGCTTTTAGTGTTTCTTTGTAGATCTGCAAGTGTTGTTGTCAGTGTTTTGGGCACAGCTGGATCAGAGCCGGACTCGGAGCTCCTGGTCCTCTGGAGAATCAGGGACACAGGACTCCAGATCCAGCACATCTGCTGTGGGACGTCCAGCACTAAAACAGACTCAAGTAGGCCAGGCTGACCCATATAAAGCTCCCGCGGGACACACTGTGCACAGACACACACTCACACACAACGCTGCTGGAGTCACACCACTAAAACTACTGCCCTGGGTCAAGATACAGTCCCACAGAATCTACTGATACTATATGTTGAAGTATTCTCTGATGTCTACATACACTGTAAATAATATATGTTCATTCACAGCCATTTCAGCAGTTGGTTCCATTTATTTACGGTTGGTAAATGCATTATGATCTCTGCTCTGTAGACTTGTAAAAAAATTAAAACATGAATCACAAAATATGGAAAACTGCTAATTTATTGATATATTTAACAGTCGGTATGAAAATTAGGTAAGTCCAAAACATCTCCAGATATGGTTTTACAACATTTAGAACACTCCAAGCGCGTCATTTTAATAATATATGCACAAACCTACATCACATAAGGAGTGTCCGTATACACTTTTGCTATTTTATGGAGAGACAAACATGGTCTGCGCCCGGTGCATGGTCTAACAGGGTTGTGCTTATTCTCTTAATGAGTTCTGGGTGTGTTTGGAGCATAACATGCATTAAACCAATCAGAGTCTCATCTCTCATTCCTTTTAAAGAGCCCCTATTATACATTATAAAGGGTCATATTTGGGTTAAGGGTCTCCAATAACAGATTTGCATGCAAGGTCAAAAAACACTTTCATTGTCTTATAATCTGCATTTATTTTCACCTAATTATCCCAGCGACTCCCATATAAACCGTTCAGTGATTCATTTGTTCGCAAATCCCTCCTTAGCGCAAAGCTAATCTGCGCTGATTGGACAGATGATAGTCTGTTGCGATTGGTCGACAGCGATCAGCGTGAGACAGTAAAATGCCCAGTACGTCATATCAAGAATATTGAAGTAGTCAAAGTGCCAGGGTTGCCAACATTGGTATAGGATCCGATGGTAGCGGCCGCCTGAAACACGCTTCATTGTAGTTATTAACACCACAGTACCCGGTTCACAACAGTGTTATTCAGACACCTCACCCCTGAACCGAACCCAAACGTGGCTTTAGATGCGATATGACAATATAAAGAGTTAACCAAATACAGTACAAGCGGTTACAAGTAACAAAACACAATTAAATACATAATTTGCAAGCTAGAGAAAATAAAGAGGCAACCATTATAATCGCACTTGCTTACACTTGTGAAATGAAGGAAGAAACTGGTCCATGATCCATGTACTGATAAAGCTCCTGTCATACATCAATAGTCTTTTCTGATCCTTCCTTTAACAAATGACAGATGAATCCCCTGTTGTAAGCGTGTAGATTGCTGAAGGACTCGTCAGAAAAATAAAAGGAGCACAAGGCTGGAGCTATAATGCTGAGGTATTTTTGCAAAAAATAAACCGTAACCGCTGACTCTTCAGTTTCATCTTTGGGTAGAGAAAACAACACTAACTTTCCCCTCACACTTCCAGTAATATCCAGCTGAGCACAGCGTCTTCATGACTTGATTCAACCGGGATCTGCTAGTGTTAGTGGGCGGGACCGCAGGTTTCAATTTTCCCGGGTTTGCGCATGCAACAATTGGGCGGGGCTTAAGTTTCATATCAACGTCACGCTAAAACGGCTAAAGACTCGTTATCAAGACGATCCGTTTGAAGCACTCTGAGTCGACTCTTTTATAAATGAATCAAGTTTTAAACACTGTGCACTTTCAGATTGAAGCCTTAGCTGGATATTTCACTTCACTTAGTGCTGTGTTACACACTACATGGAAGCTCCTTTTCAAAAACCCATAATAGGGGCTCTTTAAGAGTAAACGCTTCACTTGCGAGAAAACGGTTAAACAGAGCATCTGCAGCACAAGGATAAAGAATGAGCCTCCTCCATTCAGCCTCTTTACTTTACTTTTACTCCCCCTTTACTCTCATAAAGTAAATCCCTTTTAATGCTTTAATTATTTACATATGTTAAGATATTTGTGTATTGCTGGACCTCCTGTGTGTAATAAGCAGAGGTGCAGTTTTCTGCATTTTTGTACAGATCCACATGAATCTGCACCCATAGATTGCTTTTTAGCCCATCATCGAGTCTGTTTATATTATATATTTATATTATATTCTTTTTTTTTATTATTAAGTTCAGTAACATTACTGGATAATATGCTAATTTATTAATTTTCCTTCGGCTTAGTCCCTTTATTCATTAGGGGTCACCACCGCAGAATGAACCGCCAACTTATTCAGCATGTTTACACAGCGGACCACTGATCTAATGCATCGCCCCATAATATGCAAATGTGTATATGATTTATGTACAAAACAGTTTGTAAAGTACTATTTTCTGTCTTTTTGTGGATGTATTAAACAGAAGACTTACTTTCTTCACTGAACTAGACTGCATTGCAAAACTTAAATAATAAAACATTTTTATTATTATACCCTCTAAATCATTCTGCATAAATATGCAGTTTTTTTTTACTAACTTCTACACAAAAATTGCTAAAAATTGTCCAAATTCTGTCTGTCACCTATCCAGGTGCATTTTTAAACTTTACCAGCACTTTACAAGTGTGGTAAATTATATATTTACACGCATATACATACTTCACATTATATCAGATGTTATAGTGCAGTATAGTATACTATAGTATTAGTATCACTGTTATTTACTCTATTAAATGTAATTTATTCATCTTAAAAGCATAGCCGACCCTCTCTATACGTGAGCAAAGCGGCTGCTTAGGGCCCTGCCACCACTAGGGGGCCCCCACAACCCAATTGTGGTGCGAGCCGTTTCCTTGCTGAAATTGTTTTTAATTTGCATTTTACAAATGACCTTCATTAGCAGTGCTTTAGTACTAAAATATTTATTAAACATTTTCACGGAAAATTCTGTGTTCTTGCAGTTTGAGCTTGTTCTGTAACCTGTAAGACCGAACGATCACCACAAGAACGTGAATCTCTGCACAGACACAGCCATGGCCTTTGCTTCATTATCTGCCCCATTTATATACCTGATTTATTTCGGAAATTAGATGGTGAAAATGAACAAACTAACGTTATTCTTCAGGCGTAGAAAAACTGAGGGGAAAAATGACGAGAAGAGACGAGCACACAATCATTTTTTAGCATTGTTTTTAAGTGCTAATGAGGATGTTAACGACAATCTAGTAGCACATTTATTAAAAATAGGCAATTACAGATTATTAAACGTCGTCTATACTTATATGAAATATTTAATTTAGTCCTGGCTTTACAGACCCGTTCACTAGTCTAAAACGTACTGAAATGCAATACTGAAGTGTCTGTCACTGGCATATTTTGCACACTGGTGATATTTTTCCTGAGACATGTTTATAAAAGTTATATCCTAATTGAGTTAATAGTTTAATATAAGCTCTGGATCCTGCTGGGGGCTGGGGGCGCGCCATTGCAAAACTGCCCAAATTTTCACTACCCGCCTACTGTATGAAACCACCCAATCTGGCGACACTGATTAACATTAACCCAGTATTTGTTGCAACCCTTTTCATATTAATATATGTCATATTTTTGTCATGATTTTATTATTTATGGATCAATCTTTGCATTAATGCTTATTGCTTTTTTTATGAGTTCAGAATGTATATTTTATTATTAAAAAATAATTATAATAGAAAGTAATGCATTTTCACTTTTGGCTAATAATTGTTCAGTGTCGTTTCATTGTAGGAATGCAAGATTTTTGCTTTTGGAATTCATAAAAACAAACTCAACCTAGAATCTATAGTTGTAGATTCTCCAATCTGTTTGCTAAATTAATAGACAATGTTTTAAACACTCGAGAAAGACGCAAAGTAGGAATCACTGCTCCTTTTATTAAAGATTGTCTAATTTTTCATTTCTGAAGCTGCTATTTGACAAAAACAGTTTGAAAGTGTCCAAATCATTCAGACCGTTATTAAGTAGAAGAAATCAGGCTTGACTTTTCCGTTTCATTGATTGTATTTAATAAGCAATATAATCATTTGTGGCCCGGTTTGCAATAGCAACACTCCACTATTTAGAGCAAGGGAGGGCCCCAAAATGATTCTGCTTAGGGCCCCCAAATGTACAAGGCAGGCCCTGCTTAAAAGGGTCATCTTTCATCTTAAATGTATTTTCAATTTATTTTAATTAATTGTTCACTGTTGAAGCAGTACTCTTGGCATTTTGTCTTTTCATTTTATGCAAAAGCAAGATTTATTTTATTAAAACATTTCATCATTATTACCTATTTAGTAACATAAATTATTAGAAAACGGAATTGATTTGCTTTTGAAGCAGTTTCAAGCACTTTAAGCAAACATCGAAGCACTTTTCAAAAGTTTTGACAGCACCAGTTTATGTTTCTGAACAGAAGAACACGTCTACACAGTGAAAGTTAATGTTTTATTACAACTCCAATTGTTTTATTTTGCAAAAGTTTAGAAGTCCAGATTCCTAAAACTTTCTCACCCAATGCAGCAACAAATAAGCAAATAAGCTGATTTTCAGAAAGAGGACCGAGCTAGAGAGTCAGATACAGTGGATAAAAACTTTATTAGCTTTGTGGGGCACTAGAAAAATGGACATGTACATCATTAGAGGTCATGAAAACTACAGCAGTCAGTGAGCAGAGCGTGTGCGTGTGTGTGTGTGTGCTCATTGTTAAACAGTCAGATCATAGCTTTTGCAGAACCAAACAGAGTTTCAGAGGTTGTTTTTTTAGCAGCATAGAAATATTAGCTTTAATAACAGTATGAGATTAGATTTAAAGGGGAAATATAACATTAATAATTATAATTTGGCCATTTGAACATTCTCAGTTCATTGTGTGTTTGAGAATGTTTTGTTTTATTTCTTCCAAACTTGAAATAAAATCTATTATTGATTACTTATTGACTCTTGTTTAGAGTACTTTCCTCACAAATTGCTCAGAATAAGAAATGTTTAGATTTTTTGTAACTAAAATAAGGATTATTTGACCATATATAAATTTTCTTTAAAAACATTGGCATTTCTTTGTCTAAAAATGCATATAAGCAGGTCTGAAAACATTAAAACTTAATATTTTATGCAAAAAAATAGGCACTAAATCACAATGTATTCAAATTAGGAACAAAAAAAGTCCTTAGCGGCTTACAAAATAAAATAAAAATGAAGTTTTGCTCAAACAACCTCAAACTGAGAATTCAAGTGATATAAAATGTTCCCTAGTTATATATATTCAAATGATAATAGCAGCTAGTTTATTATGCAGAAATCACAATTTAATAAAAAACAAATTCAACATTATTTCAAGTTCAACAAACACAATAAATCAATCAAAGTGAGATGCATGAGAAAAAAACATGAGCTAAAACTGATTCTGGCCTGAAATGAACTGCACAAGAGCAATGACACTTCTCAACTAACAAGTAAGATTGATTGGAAGTGCATTAAATCAAATAAATAATACATTTTATACTTTGATATTATGTTACCGGCTCTATAGATATCAAAACAACACACACTATCAGTGATCTCGCTGAGCAGTCACATCTGCACTGATCTGTCTGGACAGTCTGATAGTAGACTTATATAAAAGACACTGTGTGTGT
The DNA here is from genome assembly GCA_903798205.1 of Danio tinwini. Lineage (NCBI taxonomy): Eukaryota > Metazoa > Chordata > Actinopteri > Cypriniformes > Danionidae > Danio > Danio tinwini. Next base: position 1,409,473 of record CAIGQZ010032287.1, read on the forward strand.
ATGTGCGTGTGTCAGCTGAGGTCTCCAATAGCAGTGAGCTTTAACATGGTCAGAGACAGGAGGACGAAGTAACGTGTGTGTGTGTGCGTGCGCTGCATATGCATATATTTGTGAATGTTTATTTCTTGTAATCAATTAAAGCAATGAGAACACAAGTATCTTTGGGCGACGGCTGTATGACAATTAACAAAGAATGTCCATCAGATTGATGCGCGTGATGTTTGTGATGCTTATTAACATGCAAACGACAGCTAATGTGATTGTCACTACAAATAAAGCTCTATTTAGACAAGAAAAGCCAACATGAAGCTGCATTCACAAACAATTCCATTTCAATACTGCAACATTTCAGGCTGGGACAGAAGATTCAGAGAAGGCATTCCTTTAGCATCTGTGATGTATAGTATTATTATAGCTTTATAGCATTTGAAAATTATCTGGATTAGCTAGATATGGCTTTGAGTAATGCTGTAGTTCATACAAAAACATACAATATACAGATGTCTAATATTAACTAGGAGCACAGCCAAAAAACCCTATAGTGCATTTAAAAAAAAACTGTTCACAACAAAACTGTGCAAAGTAAACAAGGTTAACTAACACGTCATGTTGACTTTAATTGGATTAAAGTGCATGCTTTAGCAGAAAGAGGCCTGACAGTCAACAGATTGAGTGTGTGTGTGCATGTGTGTTTTGGTTTATGTGGTTTACAAAGACATAACATTGCATAATGACATGGGTATGACACTGTTAATGTGGTTTACAAGGATTTATAAATCAATTCAAAATGCTTAAAAATCAGGATATTTTGATATTTAATTTTGGTCACAGTTTCCCATGAGGGTTGTTTTTAGTGGTAGAGCTATATAAACAGCAGTTTTACAGTACAAATTACATTACACCTATAGGGAGTCCTCATAAACCACAAGCTGATGATAGCATGTGTGCTTGTGTTCTGATTTGTGTGGTTTACAAGGACATAAATTTGTATAATGATAAGGGTACAGGTACCTTATGTAGGTATTACACTGTTAATGAGGTTTACAAGGACGTGATTTATAATTCTTGATTTAAAATGCTTAAAAATCATGATAAACAGGGTTTTTTGACATTTGAATTTTACCACAGCTTCCTGTGAGGGTTGTTTTTAGGACTAGAGCCATATAATAGGCAGTTTTTACAGTAAAGATTACATTACACATTATGTGGAGTCCTCATTAACCATATTTACGTTATAAGTATATACATATGTTTGTGTATGTTTGGATCCTGAGGCTGATGTTAACCTGTGTGGTTGTGTTCTGGTTTATGTGGTTTACAAGGTCGTAATTTTGTATAATGATACGAGAATGGTACCTACAGTATGCATTATGCTGTTAAGGGGGTTTACAAGGACATGATTTAGAGTTTATAACTCAAAACGGTTAATCATGCTTAACAGGGTCTTTTGGCGTTTAAATTTGACCACAGTTTCCTGTGAGGGTAGTTTTTAGTGGTAGAGGTATACAATAAGTAGTTTTACAGTACACATTACACCTATAGAGAGTCCTCATAAATCACATTTTCTTTATAAGTATATACATACAAATATGTGTGTGTGTGTGTGTGTGTGTGTGTGTGTGTGTGTGTGTGTGTTTGGATCCTGAGGCTGATGTTAGCCTGTGTGTTTGTGTTCTGGTTTATGTGGTTTACAAGGACATAAATGTGTATAATGATAAGAGTACAGGTACCAAAAGTAGGTATTACACTGTTAATTAGGTTTACAAGGACATGATTTATAATTCTTGATTTAAAATGCTTAAAAATCCTGCTTAACATGGTATTTTGGCATTTGAATTTTATCAGTTTAACAACCCTGCGAGGGTTGTTTTTAGTGGTAGAGCTATATAATAGGCAGTTTTTACAGTACACCTATGCAAAGTTCTTGTAAACCACATATATACGTATTAAGTATATACACATAACTTAAGTGTGTGTGTGTGTGTGTGTGTGTGTGTGTGTGTGTGTGTGTGTTTGGATCCTGAGCCTGATGTTAGCCAGTGTGTGCATGTGTGTTCTGGTTTATGTAGTTTACAAGGACATAAATTTGTATAATGACATGGGTATGACCTAGGTATTACACTATTAAAGTGGTTTACAAGGACATGATTTATAATTCATTATTCAAAACCCTTAAAAATCATGCCTAACTTGGTCTTTAGAATGAGATTGTCATATATAATATATTGTAAGCAATTTTTACAATACAAATTAAATCACACTTATGGGGAGTCCTCATCAGCCACATATATAAGAGCGTGTGTGTACTGTATGTTTGGATCCAGAGGCTGATGTCAGTCGACGCACGTGTGCGCGTGTGAGTGTGTATAACTGTGACCTGTCATCAGCAGATACATCAACTCTCTCTCTGAGCTATGATTCCCTCAAAAGATCTGTTTTCACATGAGCCTCTGGGGGGGCGTGTGTTTGTTGCTGCTGTACAGTCAGCCTCAGATGACTTTGCCAAAAAGGAGGAGGAGGAAAGGGTCTCTTTGACCCTATAAAACCTACCATATCATATCTGATGACAAATTATAGGAGTAAATCCATGATGATGTTTGCTATTCGTTCAAACTACTAATGTGAAATGAGCTGAAACAACACAATTCTTAAGGGTTTTTTGGGGGCAACTTAATTGTTTTATGTCCAATCCACTTAAATTTGTACAAACTAACAAGTTAACTTAATTCCTTTATGTTGCCCCAACACAAATCATCATACTATGTAAAGTGTGAGATCCAAATTCTCAATATACACAAAAGCAACATTGAGTACGCTTACATGGACACCAATAATCTGATGTTATTATGATTAAGACAATACTCTGATCAAAGGCTTGTACACACCAGGATGTTTTTCGTTTGCGGTTATCGTCAGCCAATCGTTTTCCCGGATTCAAACCCGAGCAATTTTCACTGGCGTCGAGCAGAAGAGTATGCAAAATCACTCCTTGACGTTAGATGGTGCTTAATGAAAAACAGAAAGACCCCGGGGCACAGGGTGGCGCTACACAACTTTAAGCTTCTGACACCCGCTTGTAACACAGAAGAAGAGAGAAAGTTGACACGCTTGATGTTAAAGTTACTGGCGAAGCATGGATGGTTCAAGTAGCAGCTCCAGCTCTAGCGATGAATAAATGATTATTGTTCACCAGTGCAATAAGCAGCTCCCTGTTCATATCGCCTCTAGGCATCTTCTTCAATGTGCGCTCGCATTGACAGTTTTGCACTTCAGTGTCTCAAGAGTGCTGTTTACTGTATCTTCAGCAGCTCCGTGCACGTGAACAAAAGTGCCAATCTGATTGGTGGAGAAGGTTTATACGCAGCACGTCAAATAAAAAAAAAAACGTGAGCATGAGGCGTTTCTTTAAAAATGACGCTTTTACTCCAGCCGTTTTGCACGTTGGTGTGCACGATCACATTGGAGCCCTTTATTTAGTCACGAGGCTTTAAATGTCAACGGAAACCGCGAGCACAAAGTGTCCCGGTGTAAACAGGCCTTGAGAGTCTACCATGGTCATAATCGAACTAAACAGAAATCAAATTAAGACATGTGGAGTGTTCCGAGGCATTACTGAAGTGCAGTACAGACATGTAAACATCACAATCAAACCATTACCGTTGTGTAGGATTTTCTCTGCATTTTGTGACAGGATAGTCTATACACACACGGCTGTTTGACACTATTCTCTGCACCTACTGAATCAGTGAAGGACCACGGACACCTGCATTGCGAAATGCGGAGGTTTTTTCCCCATATGCCGTGCAATATCAAACTCCATTAAAACTACAATCTTCCAGCAGTCCCTCGCATCCAATATCTCATTTGTCATGGTCGGCATGCATGAAATGTTCCTGAATGAAAGTGAAAGTGTCGAACTGCAGTTAAAGTTGACAAATTAAAATTGAAACACCTGAAATTACATTAAACTCTGGAGGAAATGTGGATAGCGTAGTGACACAATGACGTTAATTAAACTACGTGCTATAACATGTAAAATGGAAGAAACATTCAAAAAGCAACTCTTGTAAACGCCTTCATATTATTGTCTTATTCAGATTAAGGTGAATAATTTAATTACTGATGTCCATGTAAACATAGTTATTGTTTTAAATTGTTGGTCTTATGCTTAATTAATAATTTCTCTTGATTTTTAGAGTTAGTTAAAAAACTTAGTGTCAAACTTTACACAGTTAAATGCATTACAGAGGGACCAAACTATGTCTGATAACCATAACTGTGTTCTAAAATGTAATGAGCCGCCTACATAGTGAACATTCTAAGGCATCATGGTGTGCTACATTTAAAAGAAAAAAAAGAATGCCTAGAATCCTAGAATGCCTTGTGGCAAACTACATCCAAGATGCTTTATAGGGCCTGATTATTATTTTTTATTACTATTATTATCATCGTCATCATAATAATAATAATTGTAATAATAATAATAATAATAATAATAATGATAATAATAATGATAATAATAATAATAATAATATTAATACACTATTTAAAAATATTACAATGTAACATGGAATTTAGAACAACAAAAAGAATCTGGGAAAGATCAAAGAGATTCAAAGGAAAATAAAATGGATTTCACATTGCATTTAAACATGAAGATTTCCTAAGCATTTTTAAAACTGTTCTAGAATTGCAAATGTTTAGAGACCTAAATGAATCAGAGTTTTGATTGCAATTAGGCCTGTCACAATAATCAATATATTGATTATCGACAGGGCTTGACATTAACTTTTTTGATCTATGTTCAAAACACTACATGCTAATATACAGTATGTGTTCAGGGGTTTGAGAGAACGTGAGAATGCCCACAAGCAGTGTATATTTGAGAGATTGCAAGCAGTTGTCCACAAACAGAGGAAATCGGTGCACAAGCATTATGTTGAGAAAGCTGTTCATCATGCTCACTTTGTGCATGACAGTTTTGTGTTGTGAGCTACTTGAATTAAAAAGTGAACACTATAATGGCAACAATAGGAAGAGAAAAAAAAATCTGCATTTTGTCATGGCATTGGAGTTTACATATACAGTAGGCCTGTTGTGTCTAATATGAATATAGTCAAGCTATTCACAGATATTGCCAGATAACCACTTTACCTCTACCATACTTTTAACAGATCATTTGTGATTCTGACGGTCATCCTTTCTTGCATTGTGCAACGTGAGCCTTCACGTTGCCAATTATACACTATATTGTTAGTAGTCTGGATAGGTCACAGTCATTCTGCTACATCATATCAGTTTCTACTGGATGTAAAATGCTCTGCAGTACATTTGGTCGTTTTAGAACGTTAAGTTCTAATTATGTAGTTATTTTGGTGAAAGTAACTAAAAAGTAATAGGAGTCATGTTACATATTACAATTTTGAGACAGTAATACTGTAATGTAAGGGATTACTTTTCAATAACAGTAACAAGTAATCTGTTGTAGCGATCTGACTGGTTAGGGGTGCCAACTTATAAATTTATAAGTAAAAAAATTTAATGTTTAAAGTCAGTGCTACAAAGGATACACTAGTAGTAAAATTACTCTAGTAACCCCCTATAGAGCTAAAGACCAAAAAAAAATAAATCAGACAGAGTAAACCATTTTGAATTGCATTCTAATAATTTTCAAAATAAAATAATTCTAATAATTTTTTAATTCTTCTTACCACCTCAAATAACACTGTATATGTATTTTACAACACAAAACAACTCAAACCCAAATCCAACATACAAAAGAATAATTCCACACAATCAAATGCACAAAACAAACAAAAAATAACCTAAATCAAATAAAGAGGTACCTCAGTCTACTTGAAATTAATTTGACCAATTCACAAAAATGAAAACACTGATGCACATTAATTTGTTAGAACATGATAACATTCCTACCGTGACATCAGAAGTCAATAAACTGAATACAAAATGTATTACAGATTGGAAGTAACTTGCACAACACTGGTGTTGTGGCCTTGCTCAATGAGCATGAGCAAATTGGCTTTTTATAGTGTCACATTGCAATTAGTTTTATTTCACAGTTTATATTCACCTTTTATGGCTCAACACTAAGGATTTACCTTCTTTTTTTCTCTGGCCACACTAAACTAATAATTTCCTTGCCACAAATGTCAAATAATATGTAAAAACAAGCAAAATTTTACTTTATTCAACAAAAATGTTCTTAAAAAACAATTTAAAAAAGTGTTCTCACGTATCTAAAACTATATGTAGTCTGTCCAGGCTAAAGGTCCCAGACCACCAGTTAACTATAGATAAATAGAAAGTTAATTTCCTATTAAAGCAATGTTATTGTAAAGTATGATAATTAAACCACATTACAAAAATAACTGCAAGCAAATGAAAGCTGGTGAAAATGTTCCGTTAATGTTATGCATATTAATAATTTGTTTAAAGAATGGTTGAAGCGAAAACGGCAACTGCTGCTGCTTACAAAAAAATCTGGAAACAACGGACTGTGGTTGCATGAGCACCGCTTTTTCCAGTCTATTTCAAAGAGAAACGACCGCATCAGTTGTGTTTCCAGTCACGGTTGCTTCCCTCAAGGAAATGAGACACGGGAGCTTTTAAGCACTCGCGCGCATCAAATCAGCTCTGCGCACGACACTCTAGTCAATGATCAAGGATCTCCGTGTGCCTGATCATCCTCTCATTGGGTATTCGCCTACTTTTTTTACTTGCGCGAAAACGTACAAGTCGTGCTGCTTCTCGATTCTAAGATCACATTTGCGCGCATATTAACAAACGGTCTTAAACTAACATTCTAATGTTTAGTGACAAGGCAGCACTGGCAATTTCAAAATTATTTTCAACCAGCCAAAGTGGCTAGTGAGGGTGCCACTCTCTAACCCGCCACAAGTGAAATCTACCCACATTTGGCAGGTTGCATGGCGGGTGTAAATGTCAAGCCCTGATTATCGGGACAACACATGGACATGAGCTTAATCAAACATCTCCAATACATAAAAGCCAATTCTAGCCACATTTGTGCATGCTGATTGTATAACATCTCTATCTCTCTTGGAGGTGTCAATGTCAAAATGGATAAAAACACTCTGATAATAGATCTGGTAGCAGATATCGCAGCCTCTGTTACCCTTTACCTTGCATTTTATTGTTAACATTTATTATTTATTTATTTAGGATATGCGTGTTCACATTCGGACTCCAAAAGCCTCATTATTAAATAGTTAAAATTACTATAATTAAATTAAGATTAAAATATGATCTGTTCTTTGGAAGAGTGTACTTGCATTGTGGTGATATTATTCTGGCATTATATAACGACTGGCATAACCAATATTATTGTCATTTTAACAACCATTTTTTCGCAATATATTTTGGTGCAATATATTGTACGTCAAAACATAGATATCGTGACAGGCCTAATTGCAATTATAAATATATACATATACCTTCTAGAAAAAAAAAAAAAAAGTAATATATTTCCCAAAATATATAGGTCCCAAAAAAAGTGATTTTGTTACACTTCTAATAAACTTCAAATGACTATACACGCTTTCCTAATGACAAAAATTTTATTAAAACATTAAAACTGAACACAAAACAAAAAAAACAACAATAGAACGTTAAACTGGGGTGAAAAAATGAAATGGTTTTCATTGGGCCCTACAATCACCTGCTTATCCGTGCCACATGCTGTTATTATTGCATTAAATAAGACTCAACTATCACACTAGATGTAGAATAATGCTTTTGCTTTGCACGCATCTCAAGTCCTCTTTTGAAGGCGGTGTCAGGATCGTGTTTCCAGAAGATTCAGCAGCGAAAAGCAAGAGAAGAGAAGGTGCTGTGAGGAAACTGCAGCCACGAGCAGAAGATCTAGTTGTCTGAAGCAAGACAAACAGACACCACGCAGGGCAGAAAGACAGCAGACAGAAAGAGAACAACAGCGCTGGTTAGTACATCACACCTGTCAATCAATCAATCATGAGCTAGCTAGGTTTCCATCCATGATTTTATGCATATTTTGGAATATTGCACTAAATACATTTGCATAATTGAAGTGTTGGCAAAAAAAACACAAAAAAAATACAGTTGAAGTCAGAATTATTATTATTATTATGATATCATTAGCCTTCCTATATATTTATCCCCAATTTCTGTTTAACTGAAAGAGGATTGTTTTTCAACATTTCTAAACATAATCGTTTTAATAACTTATTTCTAATAACTAGATATTCTTCAAGACACTAGTATTCTGCTTAAAGTGACAATTAAAGGTGCTGAATGAAAGCTTATGACTCTTCTAAAGCATAAAAATACCATAATATGCTTGCAGATATAAAAAAAAAAACATGCTCAGTGAACATTCTTGTTTATCTGAAATACCATGCCGAAGTCAGATATTCTGCTTTAATGTGCATTACGTGCCGGAACAGCTGTCTTTGTTTTGGTCTCTTTAACCCACCCAATGCCAGTTTAGCCTATGGCCTATGCTAGGTTTGCCTTGGTGGAAAACAGAGCATTTCATTCATTCAGGAAGAAAGGACTCGTGACCTGTGACCGAAATGCATCCTCCAGTGGACAGTAGCAGACTCAGATTCAGAGTTTCACATGAGGTATAATAATTAGCAAATGATATAAATATTATGAAGGTAAACATTAGGTGAGCAGATTGCATTGTAACTGCGTGTCCTAACAACACGCTACGTAACCAGATTTGCAGTGATGAGCAGTTTGGCTGTTTGCACCAGACGAAACACGACGGAAATGTAAATACAGCCATTCAAAAGCAAAAGCACAGAGTACACTCTCAGAAATAAAGGTACACAAGCTGTCACTGGGGTGGTACCTTTTCAAAAGGTACACATTAGTACCTAAAAGGTCCATATTAATACCTCAAAGGTACATATTGGTACCTAAAAAGTACAAAAGTGTTCCTCTTAAATTTTTTAGGTACTAATATATACTTTTGAGGAACCAATATGGACCATTTAAGTACAAATGTTTACCTTTTGAAAAGGTACCACCCCAGTGACAGCTTGTGTACCTTTATTTCTGAGAGTGTAGGGCTGCGTGATTATCATCATCATTCAGAACTTATAATCGATCTAATTTTTTTAGGTCGATTTTTTTTTTAAATGAATTACTTGAATTTTATTTTCAGGTTAAACACTTTGCAGCCACATCTGATCTCTGGTTAAGGAGAACAATAGACCCATTCTTGAGCCTTTTACTTTGCACTACATTGACGATAATTGGAAGCTGCGCATTTCCCACTACATTAAAATTGTTATTTACATTAAAAAGATTTTTTACAGAAGTTTAAAATATTAATTATCATATATATAATATATATAAAATATATATTATAATTTCGATGATATGCAAGAGTTATTTTATTTAGAAGAGAAACTGATTATTTTCTGCTTATAATATGAAAAAATTATAATAATAAAAAAAAAATCCAAAAGTGAAAGTTATTTATTTTTAAGTTTGTTTTAGGTTATGTGTGTTTTTGACTGACACTGATGTTCAATAAATAATCACAGATAGTAGATAGTGTGTTTCCTTCAATTATTTTAAACTCAAATAATGCACCCTTCATTCAAAAATCTCTCAGTTGTAATATGTGAGCATACTGTATTTACTGTACAAAACTTTTCCATGAATTATGAGGTCAAAAAAATAAATAAATAAAATAATCATTCATTAATTGTAATCGAGTCAAAATGTTCAATTAATCGAGATTTAGATTTGAGGCCAAATCCCCAACCCTAGCACAGAGTAGTGCACGGTAAGGTTTATAATCTAATTAGTAATTAACATTAGTAAGTGTAGATGCTGAATCACTGATATGTGTTGCATTATTTCACAGCTCTAAAGTTCAATCTCAAACGGTTTATTTTATTTTCCAGATCTGAGGTGAACTATCTGCTGCTGCTTTCAGTAGTATGGCAATAAATGTCATTCAAACTCACATTTAACACTGAATAAAGCACATGAGCTGTACCTGAGCTGGTCATTGTCAGTTTTCTGTTGTTTACCTGTGAGAAACAGAAGCCGTTTCTAAAATATAAATTTCAGGTGTTAGGACAAAAACTCCTTTTAATATGAAGAATTTTCTATCGCGTGCCTTTGCTTTTATTTAAAACACAGATAAATCAGCCTTTAGGCTAAACAGTCAGGCTCTCATCTGTTGATGTCGTCGATTTGGCAATCTGCACTTGCATTTGTTTTGATCCAGGCGTGCAATACCTAGTTCAACCACTGGGTGTCAAACTTACATACTGCACCTTTAAAGGCTTAACTAGGTTGGTTAATTAGGCAGGTTAGGATAATTAGGCAAGTCATTGTATAACAGTGGTTTGTTCTGTAGACTATCCAAAACAAATATTGCTTAAGGGGGCTAATAATATTGACCTTAAATTCAAAACTGCTTTTATTTTAGCAGAAATAAAACAAATAAGACTTTCTCCAAAAGAAAAAAACATTAGAGGAAATACTGTGAGAAATTCCTGAATCTGTTCAACATCATTTGGAACATATTTGAAAATTAAAAGAAAAAAATCATTTTGACTGCACTGTAAAAAAATAAACTTACAAATAGTTAACTCGGTCTAAAATTGTAAGTTAGGTGGACATATTTTTGAGCTCAGAGTTGAATTTACTCATAAAAATGATTCAGCTGCATGTTTGGTACGGTTTGTTCAATGAAAGTAAAATATTCAGCTGAGGAGACTTTACATTTTTATTTCTCCATATAAAAAATAATAAGTTAAGTTAACTTAAAATTTTAAAGCAACAGGCTGCAAACAAATTTTGGGTTTATTAAGCTTCAGTGTTTGAAGTTGTGCCATATTATAGAATAAAGTATACTTGACTTAAACCAGCCTTTTCGGTCAACTTAAACAATTATTTGGCACAACTTCAACCACTGAAACTCAAAATTTCTTTGCAGCCGGTTGCTTTAAAATTTTAAGTTCACTCAACTTTTTATTTTTACAGTGTGTATGTGCATAACTAAGTAGGATAAACTTGCATTACTATATAAACTAAACTTAGTGAATAATCCCTAGCATACACAACAGTAAAGTGACGTTATTTATTTTGAGCAGATCATGTGATAAAAACCGAGCATGATTTTTTTTTTTTCCCTTGAGAAAATATGAGCATAAACTACAATAAAAACACATTTAGTGAATAAACTTCAGCATGCGCATCAGTATTAGCTTTTGCCAGATGCTGATCAGATTAAAATGTGGGTTTCAGGGCCTTTGCGTCAATAATAATAATAATAATAATAATAATAATAATAATTTAATTATTTAACTATCAGCCCTCCGTCAGTCCGTCATCACAGTGCTTCAGTATTATGATTCTTCTATTATGATTCCCTCCAGAACTGTCTTGAGCATCTGTCTGAGCTCCCGTCTCACGCTTTCAAAAGCCACCGCATTCACCGCGGTCATTATGTTTCGTCTTGTGATGCACAACTCATCTATTAGAGAAGAACAAACATCACAGTGGCGAATCCCACAGTTCTATAATCAATATTTGTGCAAGTTTTTTTTTATGTAAAGCCTAACCAGGGACGAGGGCTGCAAATTAGCTTTATGCTATATGCCCTATGTACGCAACATCGGTTATCTTTGTATAACAATGTCAAGTGTATTGTCCCTGTTAAATAAACAAGCAAATAAAAAAATATATATAAATTTGTTCTCTTTTGTTTCTCATTGGATGGAAACGGACATTTATTTGCAAATAAGTCTTTCCTGGACAGCTGTGTCGACTGCTTGTCCATGCCTTCATCTCTTCTCGATTGGATTATTGTAATGTTCTGTTCACTTGTCTGAACAAATCTTCTATGGATCGAGTTGTGCAGAATGCAGCGGCGAGGCTTTTAACCAGTAGGAGTTCACACATTACTCCTGTGCTTAAGGCAATTCACTGGCTTCCTATTCATTTTAGAGTAAATTTTAAGATTCTGGTCATTACATATAGAGCTCTGCATGGTCAAGCACCGCTATATATTCAAGATCTTTTAAGCAGTCACTCATATAGCCGGTCTCTGAGGTCTTCTGGCATATGCCTTCTGTGTGGTGGCCCCACAGCTCTGGAGCTCTCTCCCTATAGCACTGAGATCTCTGGGATCAGTTGAACTTCAAGGCATTTAAAAACTCATCTTTTGGTCAAGCTTTTAATTAACAGTATTAGTGTTTCTGTTTTTGTATTTTTAACTTGTTTTAATATGTTTTAACATGTTTTCTTTTATTGCCATGTGTTATTTTACCAGTTTACTCTTATTGTAAAGCACTTTGTGACTCAATGTCTGGGAAAGGTGCTATATAAATAAACCTTTACTCACTTAAATGTTTATGCAATATTCCAGTTTCGGATGGAAACATAGCTAATCAAGTCAATCAGTCAATCCAGCTCTAGTCTCATGCAGCAGGCATCATGCAGCATCCACAAATATACTTTAACAATGAATAAATGCAGGCAGTAGAAGGTCTGCTTTACCAGGACAGCCGTGTCGACTGCAGCTCACAGATCTATATATTCACTGTCCTACTTTTACTTGCTGCAAAATCTGCAGGGGAAACTTTCCAGATTCATGATGAATGTCTGGAAATGCATGACTTATGTGGAAGATTCACGAAAATGCTTCCAAAACATCAGCGCCATCTTGAGGATGGACACGAAAACGCATCCAACAACCGCAAAACATCTGAGTTAATAGGGTATATATTGTACTACAACACACCACAGTTCACTGTAGTAACAACTAAAGTATACCACAACATTTTTCAGTTCACTGCAGTTAATACTACAGTATGCTGTAACATTCTTTAACAAAGAGTTGTAATAATATATGCAATAGAATTTTATTCTATTTCATGTGGGCACAAAATACTTTATTAAACATTTTGGAGCCATTGTGGTCTCTTATTTTGAGCCCACTGATCATTGTTTGCTCATGTTAATAAATGCATTGACTAACAGAAGCTTACTGTAAAGTGTGACCAAAATAAAAGATATTTTACAGCCATTGGAGCATCATAAAGCAGAGGATTATTTACTGTCTGAACTGCTGAAAGAGCATGTTTTAGCATTATGAAGTTTGCTTGTTTTAATCTTACTACCAGTTGGATGAACAACATAAGGACCTGTTTGACAAACTCATGTCTACAAACACATTTCATGCAAATAGAAAATGCTGAAAACAAAAGTACGGTACAGACAAATCCCACAGACAGAAATCATATGACAAAAGACGCTCAAAACAAAGATTTTCACTTGCAACATGCATTTAAACTATGCTAAAATCCTCCTCTAGACCCAGCGGCTTCTCCATCAGACAAAATGAATGATCTGAACAGAAAATGAGGATGACGGAAAACAAGCAAAACTAACGTACAGACCAAATATTGGAGCGACACCTGAAACTAAACTGAGGCGACGAGAAAATCTGAGGCGTCTCTTACCAGATTTATGAACCCTTTGAGCTTCCTGCTGTCCTTTCTCCACTACTGTACCTGGATCTGTTCACAAATACACACACACACACACACACGAAGACTCAACAATTACATGCATCTGAATGGTGAAATCCTCAAAAGGCAACAGAAGATTCCAGACAAACACAAAGTTTGCTCAATGCAAACAATCTCCTGGAAGTCATTCAGACGGCACAAAAGATTCACACAGATCAGAGAAAAGCAGAGGATGACTTTACTTTACACAGCGACATACGCTGAACATCAAAGCATACGGTAAGAGGAGAGGCCGGTTTGCAAACATAAAAAAATGGGTTGACATGCCTAGTGGCATTTATATATGGTGTCATGCCAAAAAAGGAAGAAAGAATAAGATCCTGAACATCTTATTCTTTAATAAAATTATATTTAAAAAGCAAGAACTAAATAAAATGCAATAAAAGAAATAAAATCAATGAATATAAAACTTAAGTTATTGAACTAAAAACTAAAATGCAATGCAAGATCAAATGAATTCATCAATAAAATGCAATTTAATGAAATTTTATGTAAAATAAAAGAAAGCAATAACATAAAACAGCAAGGCAATAAAATAAAATAAAAACATGAGGCAATTAAACGCATTCAATAAAAATTTAATGCTATTTAATGAAATATAACTAATTAAAAGCTATATAAAACTAAGCTATACATAAATGCAATTAAATATAATATAAAATGCAGCGCATCATAAAAGAAAGTTTAATAAATAACACAAAATAAAACAACAGCGTGCAATGCAATAACACACACACAAAATGCAACGCAGTATATCCATAATATCTAATATGCAACAATTAAATAAAATACAAATCAAAAGCAAAAGAAAGCAATAAAAAGAAAAGAATGCAATAAAATACAAAACAGCAATGCAATAAAATAAAAACGTAATGCAATTAAATGTAAAATAAAATCATCAATAAAAAGTAAAATGCTCTGTAATGAAATAAAACACAAATTAAAAACTATATAAAACCAAGCAATTAATAAAAGCGAATAAAGCAATAAAATCAAAAAGAAAAGAAAAGAAAAATAAAACAAAACAAAACCAAAAGGTATGCAATATAAAATAAAATACTAATATTACATTATTATAGAATATTTTCAATAAAAACTAAACTGCAATTTAATGAAATGAAATAAAAACAACAAAAAAATAAAATGTGCAACGCAATAAAATAAAAACACTAAATGCAATGCAACAGTAAAATCAACAGAAACTAAAATACAACTTAAGATCTGAGATCCACTTCATATCGTATATCTATCAGGCAGTGAAGATCGCTGATTTGTAAAGAAATCAGATCTTAAGCGTGACAATTTTGTAATGTAAAGACAGGTCACCGGAAGCCCTTGGGCTGCCTAGCTGAAAATTAAATGTGCGCATTTAGCCCATTAAATAAAATACAAACAAACAAAAATAAAATTAAAATGTGCAATGCAATAAAATAAAAACATTAAATGCAATGCAGCATAAAAATTTATAATATCTAAAAGACAACCTAATTTAATCAAATAGAAATATAAAGCAAAATAAAGCAATAAAAATGAAAAGAATGCAATGAAATTAAAACCAAATCGTAAGCCATTTAAACAAAATACTAATATTATATTATTTTAGAATATTTTCAACAAAAACTAAATGCAAATTAATGAAATACAAACAAACAAAAATTTAATAAAAATGTGCAATGCAATAAAACAACCAAACAAATGCAATGCAGTATAAAATAAAAAAATAACTAAAATACAAACTGAAAGCAAAATAAAGCAATACCATTTTAAAAATGCAGTGAAATAAAGTGGATAAATCGAATGGTGCTTCATCATGCAATAAAGCTGAAGTTGATGCACGCCTGCTGTTTTGACTGCTAAACTTGTTCATGTCAACAGATCAGACTCACCCTTCCCGTCATTGTCCAGCAGTGGGATAAAGTCCGTCTTGTCAACTGTTTCTCCGACCTGATCATCGAAAGCCTCAGCCTCCAGCGTGGCCACAAAATCTCTCTCCACAACATCCTCCACATCCGGCTGAGGAGCATCGTTCAGAGCGTCAGTCAAGCTCAGATCCGCCATCACTCCTGCTCAAACACACACCACAAAACACACCTTTAACCAAGAAAATAAACATGCAAGGAAAACCGTACACCACAAAAATATTTGCAGGGTAAAAGCAGCCTATAAGGAGTCTATTTTTTATTTAAAGGGATAGTTCACCCATAAATGTAAATTCTGCTACTGTTTACACACACTAGGGATGCAACGAGTATAGATTGTTTGTACGATTATAGTCTGAGAAATAATCACGGTTTCTCAGTTATAACGATTTGTATGCATTTATTAATTTCAAAACACGACTAGTTTAGAAAAATCACATGAAAACTCCTTATATTTTTAAGTGTTGTTTATTGCTGCTCAGTAACCAAATAATACAGCAGATACTCATATTAAAAACAAACAGTAGTCAAATTTTTCTCTTTGTGCTTAAAAATAAGTGACATTTTGACAATTTTTATGCTGTAAATAAATGACAGAACAATCAGTAAATAAATAAAAATGAGAATAAAAAAATTGTATTTGTCTAAGGCAAGGCTCGAAATTAACTTTTTTACTTGGTAGCACCGGTGCTCCAACTACAAACATTTAGGAGCACTAGAAAAAAAATTAGGAGCACCCACCAAAGACGACTGAGCACCACTGCATATTGTAAATTAACAGATTTATTGTATTTGTTAACAGCACCAATCAGGACTAACGAAAACAGAAACTAACTTTTTCTATTATTACCTATTAATATTTGAGCAATAATTCCAAAATTAATGTCTAATATTTATAAAATATTAATGATGACAATAATACTAACAATGTATTATTTCTCATGATCATGCTGTCTTGAATGTGCTTAAATGTGAGTTATCTGCTATAAAAAGTCCAACTGTTACATTGACAAATAAATGCATGGGTTGCGTCAAGCAAAAATGAAGCGTTGCTGTAAGAAATATACATTTTGCACTATTGTTTTTATTTGTATATACTATACCAAAGTCCCAAAGTATTAGTCTCGATGTACACACTAGCGCACAGTTGGCATATCTTTGTTTGGTTGCTGCAGTTTTGTTCTGTGCAGAAATGCGGTGTTGAGAAGCCTTTACGGTTAATGAACCGTGACAAATTAAAGTGCGGTTAAGAGTGAAACTGGTTAAATGGTAAAATCCCTAACTCACACACTTGACTTATTTTAAACTAGTTTGAGTTTGTTTTGTTCTGTTGAACACAAAAGATGATATTTTGAAAAATGTTAGAAACATGTAACCATTGATTTATTTATTTAGGTTTTAATGCCATATCAGCAGCATTGGCAAAAACATATACTAATAAATATACAATATAGAAGCATACAATAAATACAATAAAATCAGTTTCTTAACAATCATACATTGTAAAAAACAACAAAAAGTATACAAGTAGCAACAGTACTGAAAGAGTCATATACAATCTTTTAGTCTGATTAAAGATGAATATTCTAAAAGTGTTCCAGAAGGCACCTTTTCAAACATTTCACTTAAAATATTTCCCGAATAAAAAAGTTCTCTAATATCATTAAAAATACACATTCTATTAAAATATGCTTTACTGTCAAAATATTCTTACACAAGTCACAAACAGGCTTTTCTTCCCCTTTCAATAAATATGCATGAGTGAGTCTTGAGTGTCCAATTCTGCATCTCGTATGTACAACCTGGTCATGTCTACTTTCTAAATGGTAACTTTTTCTCTTTCATTTACAAATGGATTCACTTCATACAATTTGTTATCCCTACATTCGTCCCATTCCATTTGGCGTTTCTCAGGTTTCATGCATTGACATCCATAGTAGGGAAACAACTACCATGGAAGTTGACGGTTACAGGTTTGAACATTCTTCAAAATATCTTATTTTGTGCTTAACAGAAGACAGACAGACCCATTGCGATCCTGCAAAATTTGTAATTAAAGGCAAAATAATCACAAATATTGTAACTAATCTCATAAAACATTCAATTCCAAACCATATAATCAAATTATATTTATTTCAGTTTGCAATTAATTCTTCTTACATGACTTATAGACGTTGCATACGCAGCGCATGTGATGTATTTGAGTGTCTCT
>CAIGQZ010032287.1:1430186-1441078 GCA_903798205.1 Danio tinwini
TATATATATATATATATATATATATATATATATATATATATATATATTATATATTATACATTTTTATTTTTTATTATTAAATTCATTTAAATAATTTATTAATATTTATTTAAACTAAATACATAGGAACCAAAAATAAACGTAATTTAAAAAAACTGAAAAAAAATCAGTAATGATAATAATAATAATAATAATAATAATAATAATAATAATAAATTATTAACAAAATAAATAAAAAAATTAACTACTGCAAAGAAAAAATAAATAATAATAAACAAAAACATGAAATGTAAAAATATAAATATTAAATACATAAAAATAAACAAATATTCATATTATTAATAACAACTAATATTAAATAGCAATTAAATACATTCATGACTTTAATAATTAAATTTATAAATAATAATAATAATAATAATAATATACAAACTAACACATACATACATACATACATACATACATACATACATACATACATACATACATACATACATACATACATACATACATACATACATACATACATACATACCAGTTGATGTCAGAATTATTAGCCCCCTTTGAATTATTGTTTCTTTTTTTTTATATTTTCCAAATGATGTTTAACAGAACAAGGAAATTTTCACAGTATGTCTGATAATATTTTTTCTTCTGGAGAAAGTCTTATTTGCTTTATTTCAGCTAAAATAAAAGCAGTTTTTAATAAAAAAAAAAAATTAAGGTTCAAAATTAAAAATTATTTAAAAACTATTAGCCCCTTTAATCTATATATTTTTTCAATAGTCTACAGAACAAACTATCATTATACAATAACTTGCCTAATTACCATAACCTGCCTAGTTAACCTAATTAACCTAGTTAAGCCTTTAAATGTCACTTTAAGCTGTATAGAAGTGTCTTGAAGAATATCTAGTCTAATATTATTTACTGTCATTATGGCAAAGGTAAGTTGGCGGTTCATTCCGCTGTGGCGACCGCAGAATAATAAAGGGACTAAGCCAAAAAGAATGAATGACTGATGAATAAATAAAATACAAAATTTAATTATAAAAAAAGAATAAAATGAAAAAAGAAAGAAACAAAAAAACATAACATATATTCAGTTACACTGTATTTTGATGGTCCCATTATTGAATTTCAGATATTAGATTATAAATAGACTGCTAGTTGGGGTTAGTGTTAGGGTACACTGTTTTGTTTCTTTTTTGTGAGTATGTTGTTGTATTTTGCACTGTCTGTATTTTACACTGTCGCTGTATTTGCACTGTCTGTATTTTGCACTGTCTGTATTTTGCACTGTTGTTGTATTTGCACTGTCTGTTTTTTGCACTGTTGTTGTATTTGCACTATCTGTATTTTCCACTGTGTGGAGCCAGCACCTAAGCTTTTCACTCATCATAGCACACGTGCTGCTGATGATGTGACAATAAAAGTGATTTGATTTGATTTGATTTGTAAGTTGACATGTACTTGCAAAGTTTCTTAGTCATTTAAATGTCTGTTAAAGGAGCAGTATCAGCAGATATTAAGCAGACAGTCTACTAATACTCAAATGGACCATCAAAATAAAGTGAAACCATATATTCAACTGTATAAATAAAACAAACAAAAAAAACTTAACATATATTAAAATGTAAATAAAACAAACAAACAAACAAACAAACAAAACTATAATGTATATTTAAATATATAAACAAACAAACAAGCCAGCAAACAAACAAAAAAAACTATAAAATACTGAAGAGAAAGGGAAAAAAAGTCAAAAAACAACCTTGTACCTATATTTTTCAATAAATATTAACTTAAGGTTGATCCCTCCCTTATAAAAGCCCCTTCAGGTCATGCACGACATGAACGGTTCTCTCTCAGATTATTGCCTGTGCTGCGTATGACCTGATTCTCCAGGATCAGAGAGCAGCAGTGGCAGCAGCGAATCAGCAATAAAGAGAGATTTTCAGCTTTAGTTGCATTGATTTTCCCCCACAGCTACAAACATCCTGACATTCTAGACCAGACTCTCCTCCTCCAGAACCTGTTCAGCCAAACTTACGAAATGCAGCGTGAGAAGTGCATCTGAAACACAATATCTGACTGTTATGAGCAAAACAACACGTGCATTCATTAATACTGCATATAAACAGCAGCAGCTTACTGTAAGAGCAGGTTCTTCAATACAACCAGCGTCAACTGAGTTAATTGCACTATAGGGCTGTACAACATTGGAAAAATCTGACATAGCCATATTTTGTTTTGCCATGATATATATTGCGATAAGATAATTTCAGCAGATGGTTTAAATAGATCTATTTGGAAAGATTTCATTCATTTAGATAAACTGATATGATCAAGTCTTTATCTATGCAGTGCATCTGCAAAAAATATAATTAATTACAAGCAAAATAAATAAATAAGCAGTTCTTTGTGGTTTTCTGGGGTATTCAAGCACATACATTAAACAATCAAATGTAAAAGAGCATGGTCATTATTGTATAAAAAAATGTAAAAATGATAATATCTTTATCTTTTAATCTTTAATAAATAATCTAATCCTGCGATGTGACTATTGAGATACATGCATTGTGATATGCATGCTTAAACGATAGTGTGCAGCTCTAAATTGCACCATTTAATTTTTATTTAATTTACTTCTCAAATTGAATAATATTTTACAAAAAAAACAACCAAAAAAAACGCTATAAATCACAATGTATAAATAATAGAGGTTATTTTTATTATTATTATTATTATTATTATTATTATTATTTTAGGGATGCACCAATCCCGATACTTTGATCAGATATCAGTTCGATACTGCATATTTTTGCTGGGTATCGGCCAGCTGGTACCGATCCAAAGTAGATCTTGTGCGTGCAATATATTCTGTGTAATTTATAAGCCAACAAAAGCCACTAAGGTAGCCTATTATAAGCACTATAAAGTAGTAGTCATGTAGACCTACTATATCCCAAATGTTCTGAAGCCATTCTATAGTTTAATGTGAAGCACAGACGAATATTCAAGTGCTTAAATTCATGTTCACTTCAGCGATTCCCACCGCTGCAACTGTCAATTCAAACTGCGTGTCGCATTCATGACAACTCAAAAAACTCTCTCCAAGACTATTTGTTCCTGTTAGTTTTAATAATTAGTGGAGAAATGCATTTAGTTTTGCATTAAATGGTTTCATTTTGACTTGCAATAAGGAGATCATTGCTGTTTCCAAATCATGTTGCGCTTTGTCTGTTAGATCAGCAGATCTCATTCACAACACTGGAGTAGAGAGGGTTATTACCTGCTCTTTACACACTAAGTAGGCCTACCTGAAACTTTAATTAGAAAAGGCTCAATAATACACTGGACAGATCATTAACGCTCTGATTTCCTCCCTTTGTGCTGCTGTGGTCCAGGACTAAGTGTCCGCAGACACCGGAGGGCTGCGCGATGGCTCTCAGCGATGCATCAATCATGTCATTCACGCACCGGCTGCGCAGACGCGACATGCACCGCTCCGTAAAATTATTCTCACAATAAGTTTCTGTTCTCTCATCCTTCTGGCTGAGTTTATTCTTCCGAGGGGAATACTTTAAGTGCGAATAGTGTGTAAAGCCTGGCTCATTGTGGTCAAAGTAGTTGATTAAAGTAATAAAAGTGAAACTGACAAGCGCAATATGGATTGTCATTAACAGAAAATGATTTGGCCTAATATAGGCTACTCTGTAACTGTGGGTATTTCACTAGTTTTATTTATATGAATATTTTTTTTAAACAAGTCGGTTTGTGTTTTGATGAGGGTCAATAGTGGGAGCCTATTACAGACTTCAAAGAAAAATCTTAATATTATAAAAGGAAACATAAGCTGGACCACAAGAGATCAATGTCATAACAAATGCTCGAAACTGTGCCAAAAAAAATGCACAGTATCGGGATCAGATTTGTATCGGTCGATACTCAGAATTTTGGTATTGGATTGGTTCCTAAAAAATGGTATCAGTGCATCCGTAATTATTATCAATAGCAGTGGTAGTAGAAGTAGTAGTAATGCCATGTCATTTTTTTTCATTAATTTATTTTATTTTTATTTAAACTGCAGCATGGTGGCTCAATGTTCAGCACTGTGGCCTCACAGCAAAAAAGTTGCTGGTTCGAGTCCGGGTCAGTTGGCATTTCTGTGTGGAGTTTGCATGTTCTCCCCGTGTTGGCGTGGGGTGCGCCGGTTTCAAACATATAATCTTCTGTACGAGAGTTGAAATTGAATTGTTGACATTTTAGAAATACACACACACACACACACACTTGCTTGCACACACAACCACATGCGCGCACACACACAGCATATGTATAATCTTCTGCACACAAGTTCAGATTGAACTGTTGATGTTTCAGACACAGACACACACACACACACACACACACACACACACACTTGCTTGCTTACACAAACACTCACTTGCTCAACTATGAGATAAAATTTTTTATGTTTCAGAAAAACATACACTCGCTTGCGCGCACACACACACACACACTTGCTCAATTCCCCCCCACACAAACACACACACACTCACACAACCGCGCACGCATTCGCTTGCTCATTCCCCCTTCAACACACACACACACACGCTTGCTTCAAACCCAACCACATGTGCATGAATACACACAAGCACACACAAATGAGCTGAGATTGAATCGTGGGTGTGTCAGAAACACACACACACACACACACACACACACACACACACACACAGAGTCTGGGTCAGTTGTCATTTCTGTGTGGAGTTTGCATGTTCTCCACAGTGTTGGCGTGGGTTTCCTCCGGGTGCTCTGGTTTCCCCCACAGTCCAAACACATGCGCTATAGGGGAATTGATTAACTAAATCGGCCATTGTGGATGAGTGTGTGTGTGTGTGTGTGTAAATGAGTATATATGGGTGTTTCCCAGTACTGGGTTGCGGCTGGAAGGGCATCCGCTGTGTAAAACATATGCTGGAATAGTTGGCGATTCATTCCGCTGTGGTAACCTCTGATAAATCAGAGACTAATACGAAGGAGAATGAATGAATGATTATTTCATTTATATGTAGAAATAAATGAAATAAATATAAGCCAAAAATAAATTAAATAATAACAAATGATAAGCAAATTAAATGACATTACAAATAATTAGTATTTTTAAATAAATCAACAACAGAAATCAGCGGAGTGTCCACAGACTGCCGCCTTCTGAAACACTTCACATTTTCACACAGATGATGTTAGTCTGGTTTTGAATCTGCCTCTATGCTGACACATGGTCATATGTAGCTCCGCCCTCTTCTGAAAAAGAGCACAATCTCATTTGAATTTAAAGCGACAGTCACTAAAACGCCACAATTAGGACCAAAGTCTAAAAGGGTCAGTTTCAGAGAGATAGAGAACATTATTTGTGTGCTATTTTCAGCTGAAACTTCACACACATCAGAGATTTAATTTACATTTTGTAAAAAGGGGCATAATAATCCAAAAATTATTTCCACTTACTCCATAAAATAGCCCCTTTATGCTTTTTTATGCTTGAACAACAAATTATTATTTATTTATATTCAACAGACTGTATTTTTGTTAAATTAACTGATCAATGCTGTGAAAGTGAAAACAGTCACATTAACCGGTCAGCGGAAGTGTATCTGTGTCTGAAAAACACTTGCTCTGCATAATGTCCAGCGAGTTGTAATGCAGAGTGAATGAAGGCTGAACTGGCAGCTCACTTACACACAGTAAAGTAAACATGTCTGTTCTTCACTCAGACCAGGGCATTCACACAGATAAGCCTGTTTAATCTACTGCTCTACAGACAGAGCAAACACACACACACACACACACACACACACACACACACAAAAGGTATGCTGCTCAGTGCTCACACACATGCCATAATCTTCTGCACACAGGAGTTGAGATTTAATTGTGGGTGTGTCAGGAAATTACACACACATAAATTCATCTCTCTTTAACACACACACACACACGCACACACAAATTCATCTCTCTTTAACACACACACACACACACACACACACACACACACACACACACACACAATCTTCTGCACATGAGTTAGGACTACATTGTTGATGTTTCAGTAAAACAAACACACACTCACTTGCGCACACCCACATGCACATGAACACACAAGTACGCTCTTCACACACATGCAATAATCTTCTGCACACATGGGTTGAGATTGAATTGTTGGCGTGTCCGGAATACACATACACACACACGCTCGCTCACTCACTCAAACACACACACACACACTCATAAATTCATTTCTCTTTAACACACACAAATGTGCGCACATTTTATATACATATATATATATATATATAATCTTCTGTACACGAGTTGAGATACACACACGCTTGCTTGTACACACACCCACATGAACACACAATATAATCTTCTGCACACGAGTTGAAATTGAATTGTTGATGTTTTAGAAATACACACACACACTTGCTCACACACACACACACACACACACACACACACAGTATATTTATAATCTTCTGCACACAAGTTGAGATTGAACTGTTGATGTTTTAGAAACACACACACACACACACACACTCGCTCGCTTGCTTGCTTACACACACAAACATTCACTTGCTCAACCATGAGATTAAATTTTTGATGTTTCAGAAAAACACACTCGCTTGCGCACACACACACACACACACACACACACACACACACACACGCTCACAAGACCACAATCACACGCTCACAAGGCCGCAAACACATGCTCACACAACCGCACACGCACATACACATGCGTGTACGTACGCACACACATGCACACACACGCTTGCTCAATTTCCCCTTTAACACACACACACACACACACATGCACATACACATACACACAATCATGTACATGAACACACATGCACTTGCTTGCTTAAAATCCACACACATGCGCATGAATACACACAAGCACACACAAATGAGCTGAGATTGAATCGTGGGTGTGTCAGAAACACACACACACACACACACACACACACACACACACACACATTTTTGCACTAGATGTTTTTCTAAAGCATGATGGAGAAAGTAATGCAGCAGTTGTGATGACAGCGGGCCGCTGTCTGTCAATATTATTTATGAAACTGTTGTTGAAGTGTTCATGATTCAGCGGAGAAGTAATCTAAGACCTGTGAAGAAATGATGCCGAGGTTATCATAATCCTGGACCAGGCTGTATCCAGAGCAGCTGCTGTGGTGGTCATGGAGGAGTGGAGAGCATGAGACTGATTCTGCAAGACCCCAGTGACAGACGAGTCCTCGCATTGATCCTCAAGGGCCAGCCTGAACACCAGCCGGTGACCTATTCACACCTGCAGCTTCTCCACAATAAATGTCCAGCGTTCTCCAGCACCTAGACTGCAGCTCTGCACAAAAAGTTCGGCCAGAGAAAAAGTGGACGGCCCAACTGAGCCTGGTTTCTCTCGAGGGTTTTTTTCCTTCGCTTTGGCCAACTGGTGAAGTTTGTTTCTCTGCTGTCACCACCGGCTTGCTTGGTTTGAGACTTGTGGAGCTGCACATTGATGGATTTGCTCTTCAGTGTTTGGACTCTCAGCAGTGAATATTAAACCACACTGACCTGAACTGACACGGTTTACATTTACTAGAACTTCTGTGTTCAGCGAATTTGACACAATCTACATTGTAAAAGCACTGGAGAAATTAATAATCGACTGCAGTTTAAAACTAGAAGAGTTGCATTATTGTCAGGGCCGGCCCTGTACATTTGGTGGCCTCAAGCAGAATAATCTGTCTCTAAATAGTGGAGTTTTGCCATTGCTTATTAAAGTATTATATTGCATATTAAATACAATCAAAGAAACCGAAAAGTAAAGCCTGATTTCTTCTACTTAATAATGGTCTGAATGATTTGGACATTTTAAAACAGCAGCTTCAAAAATGAAGAATCAAACAATCTTTAATAAAGGGAGCAGTGATTCATACGTCGCGTCCTTCTGGAGTGTTAACAACATAGTCTATTAATTTAGCAAACAGATTGGAGAATCTACAACTAAAGATTTGAGTTTGTTTTTTAATAAATTCCAAAAGCAAAAACCTTGCATTCCTACAATGAAACAACACTGAACAATTATTAGCCAAAAGTGAATATGCATTACTTTCTATTATAATTACTTTATAATAATAAAATTAACAAAACAATAAGCATTAATGCAAAGATTGATCCAAAAATAATAAAATTAATAAGCAAATAATATAAATATGAAAAATATTAATATAAAAAATTACTGTTGTTACGGTTACTGTTACAGTTTTTCTCATTTGCTAAGACACACTCAGTGAAACTAGGATTCACTTGATCTTCATCATCACTATCCCATCAGAGCAGAACAGACATGTCTTGCAAATGTATAAACTCTTTCTCATTTGATTGACACATTTTCCCCAACATTTTTTTTTAATGGATGTCATTCAAGCAGTCCAAAATCCATTGTTTTAGTTATGGTAACCAATCAGAAACCATCTATTCCTAACTATTAGAAACTACCAACATCAGTATTAAATCACTAAATCACTGGTTTGACACTCCTTCACACAAATCTTCAGTTAGCAATCAGTCCGCAAACCTTATCAAAACAGTGGAAGGTCCGTGTTGTTCATGTGCCATCATGGATGGAGGAGGTCAATAGTGGCTATAATGTCTTATACCCACAATAGATGTGACTGTACATTGGTTTACATGCGTTTTCTCTTATATTTACAGTATTTTATTACTTTTGTCTGTTTTTTTTTTTTTTTTACAGTATTTCAGTTTTCAGCCACAGTTTGAAAAAAAATCATGAATTCAGTATTAATTTAATCAAAGCATTTCTTATTCTGGATCTGATTCCTTGCAAAAAGGCAAATTTGACAGCTCAAATAGAAAGACAACAAATGGCATTGGCAATAGGCTACAATGGCAAGCAATGGTGCAGTGACTCACACTGACTTCTGAATTTAGTTGTCCATTGTGAAATGATAAATTGAAAGAGCTCATATACTTGCTTACAAGTTGTGTTGTCAGGTATATAATGGCAGGCAATGATGCAAATGCCATGGCTGTGTCTGTGCACGGATTCACGCTCTTGTGGTGACCGGTCGGTCTTACAGGTGTGGTGGAAATTCATTTTATTCATCTTATATTTATTTTATATATTCATTTATATACATTATAAAGGTCTGTTCCTTTATTCTTCCATGGATGCACTGTTAAAGTTAGACCAAGTGTGACCACTTTAACATCTGTTTATCACCAGACAAGATCTGGATAAGTACATGGTGATTTAACAAGCTATATGTTCGGATAGAATGTAAGACTGAAATGTAGATGGTCAAAAATGAAGTTGAGCGCTGATGTAACTGTGATTCATCCTGCACGTCACTGATGACCTTGTGGGCATTACTAGATAAAAAGAGAACGCGCTCTGTTTGGGCGTCTCACTCTCTGCAGAAAGCTGCGTTGCTGTATGATTGTCTGACCTTCTTTGCAAAGAATAACACTTTAAAAGACACTTTGGGTAAGAATTTGTCTTCTTGACCACTGAGAGAGCCTACTAAAAGAAAATTGCCACTACACAGGTTACAGAACAAACTCAAACTGCGAGAACACAGAACGCATATGAGAAATGAGATGCAGCTTCCTGTTGTTTACAAGATCTTTCACACGAAAACAATTTCAACTTTAATAAAATAGTGATTTTTTTTATTTTATTTTCAGTGAAATGTATAAATATTTAAGTACTAAAGCACTGCCAATGAAGGTCATTTGTAATAATAATCATAATAATAATAATTCATTTTATTTGTAAATGGCGCCTTTCTAGACACCCAAGGTCGCCTTACAATAAGTATCAACAGCCATGCTAGAACAAATTAAAACAAATAATAAAACAATTGATCAAAAGTATAAACACACATCGCGAATATAAAATAACACGATAAAAACATGATAAAAAAACATTGTTAAAGAAAAGCCTGCTTAAAAAGATGGGTCTTTAGACGAGATTTAAATGTGTCAAGACTATCACTGCTCCTTAGATCCAGGGGAAGCGAGTTCCATAGCCGAGGAGCCATAGAGCTAAAAGATCTGTCTCCCATTGTGCTTAATCTAGTGCGAGGTGGTACCAGGGAGAAAGAGTTGGAGGATCTAAGAGTGCGAGAAGGGGTGTAAATATGGAGAAGTTCAGTGAGATATTGAGAAACAAGATTATGAAGTGCCTTGAAAATTAGAAGTAATATTTTAAAATCAATACGAAACTTTACTGGCAGCCAGTGAAGCTGATTAAGAAGTGGTGAAATGCAAATAAAAAATTTCAGCCAGGAAACGGCTCACACCGCTAGTGGGTTGTGGGGCCCCCCTAGTGGTGGCACTTAGTTCATTTATAGGGAGGGCTGGTGTCCTGATATTGTATCCCACCTGTCAGATTATGCTACCAACACTATATTTGAACAGTTCTGAGGTTGGGGTTAGGGATTAGGTAGGTCAGGGCGATATTACAGCTTCATATCACACCACTCCACATTCAAATTTACACTGGTAGCTAAACCTGATGGGTAGCTTATTACTGTACGTCATCGAAATGTGCTTCCTACGTTTTTGAATGGGAGGCAGGACAAATGGACAGAACACCGGCTATGATTACTGTAATAAATGAGAGTGTTGTTAATGAATGGTCCATCAGTGCAGAGTGATCAACACAACACTCCTCTATTATCAGCTCATATTCTGCTGCTGTCTGTCTGCCATTCTGCTTCAGTTCTGCTTTATTCTGCTGATGTGCACAGATAAAAATACAACCATTAACAGAACACACACACACACACACACAC
>CAIGQZ010032287.1:1444078-1454789 GCA_903798205.1 Danio tinwini
TGTGTGTGTGTGTGTGTGTGTGTGTGTGTGTGTGTGTGTGTGTGTGTTATTGAATTACTGCTCTCTGGGAAATTTCTCACTAATTCAGCACTCGCTGCATCTCATCAGCTCAATCTACAGAGCCAGCACACCTACATACCCAAACTAAAACACTTTTCAGGGCTTTCTAACAAATGGTGTGTTTTATTAAGGGCACTTATTAGGAATTGTGGAGCTTTCCAGCTAATTCTGCATGAAAATACATTGAAAAAACTTATTACACCTAATATATTCATTCATTCATTCATTTTCTTTTCAGCTTAGTTAATCAGGGGTCACCACAGCGGAATGAACCACCACACCTAATATATCTATTTTTTTTTACTTAAATTATTAGTGTTGGAAAAAGTTAGACAGACAAAAGGAAGAATGGAGAGATGGAAAGATAGACAGATAGATGTAAGAACGGACAGATAGATTGATGGATGAATGAGTGATAGACATTGGCAGATAGATAGAAAGTTAAATAAACTGGACGGACGGACGGATGGATATGTATTGCTGCTTTCAATTTTTATATTGACCCAAATTGAATTTGCAAGTAGGGCGACACAGTGGCTTAGTAGTTCACACTGTCGCCTTACAGCAAGAAGGTCGCTGGTTCAAGTCCCGGCTGGGTCAGTTGTCATTTCTGTGTGGAGTTTGTATGTTCTCCCCGTGTTGGCGAGGGTTTCCTTTGGGTGCTCCGGTTTCCCCCACAGTACAAAGACGTGCACTATAGGAGAATTGATTAACTAAATTGGTTGTGTATGGGTGTTTCTCATTACTGTGAGCAGCTGGAAGGGCATCCCCATAAGCGTAAAACATATGCTGGATAAGTTGGTGGTTCATTCCACTGTGGGAACCCCCTGATAAAGGGACCAAGCTGAAAAGAAAAATGAATGAATGGAGACAGATTCAAAAGATATGAAAGATAGACAGATGGACAGATGAATGGATGGAAAGATAGATACTGTAGGTAGATAGATAGTGGAAAGATATATGGATAGAGGAAAAGATAGGTAGAAGGAAGAAAGGATAGATAGAAGTGAATAAATAAATAGTTAGAAAGATACATAGATGGAAGAAGATAGTCTCTTGTTTGAGTCCCAACTGGGCCAGTTGGCATTTCTGTGTGGAGTTTGCATGTTCTCCCCGTGTTGGCGTGGCTTTCCCCCACAGTCCAAACACGTGCACTATAAGGGAATTAATTAACTAAATTGGCCATAGTGTATGAGAGAGTGTGTGTGTGTGTGTGTGTGTGTGTACGTGTACGTGAGAGTTTATGGGTGTTTCCTAGTACTGGGTTGCAGCTGAAAAGCATCCGCTGTGTAAAACATTTGCTGGAATAGTTGGCGGTTCATTCCACCGTGGCGACCCCTGATGAATAAAGGGACTAAGCTGAAGGAAAATGAATGAATGATGAAATGAATGATGAGAAATGAACTTAATTAACCCTATTAACTCACAAGTTAAAACTGTGACCCAGCATATGCTACACATGTATATTTGCATGGGTCAAAAATGATAGCTTTTCCTTATATGGCAAAATCATAAGAATATTAAGTAAATATTATGTTCCATCTACATATTTTATGAATTGCAAACATACAGTGTGTGTTTGACCAGTGAACAGCTGAGAAACTTTAAAGGGGATTTTATTAATATTTAGATTTATTTTTTGTAACCCTCAGATTTTCAACAGTTGCATCTCTGCCAGATACTGTCCTAACAGACCACATCATCAATAAAAATGTGATTTATTCTGCTTTTTAAAATAATTTACACTTATTAACCAGGGACAAATATGTTGTCACAATTTATTCATTTTATTATTTTTAAGTGAAAAAATAAATCATTCATTTAGGTGTAACAAATTGAACTTTTTCCGGTATATCCACAATCCCTTGCTCTGGAAGACTCACGACACACTGGTTTTGGGAGTGAGTCAGAATCAGTGTATTTGGTCTAACAGGTTTGTCCGGTGAAAGCGAAGCAAAAATCAGTGAGTTTCCGATGCAGCGATAGATGTGCAGTCTTCAAACTAAATATTCCCAAAATGTGGCAACTCCCAAAAACCTGCATGTTTCACAGTTAATCAAAATCTGCTGGTCAGTCATTTCTAAAGCTGACTCCATTCACATGGGGCTTCAGCGTCAACGCTTGACAGAGGGCGTGTCTGAAGTTGGGGCTGACGCTATCGTCATAGCAGCGTCAGCCAATGAAATTAGTCAGCAATAGGCCACTGTCTGAGCTGGTGTATTTGCATACAGCGATCTGATTGGCTGACGCTTCCGTCCACAATGCAGTTCGGCAACGCCTGACGTCACCCATTCAAAGTAAATGGGAAGCATTGAAGCTGACGCTCCGTGTGAATGGGGCGTTAATGATTCATTTGTTCGGTTCAATTTTTGCTTCATTCATTCATTCATTTTTTTCTTCAGCTTATTGCCTTTATTCATCAGGGGTCACCACAGCGGAATGAACCACCAACTTATCCAGCATATGTTTTACGCAGCGGATGCCCTTTCAGCTGCAACCCAGTACTGGGAGACACCCATACACACTCAGGCCCCGTTTAACATAAAAACGATCCACGTCCACGCTGGCGTTTCATCTAGCGTTTCTGAACAGCTTTCCGTCCACACTACACCGCTGAAAACACACATCACGTGACCACACACACTCTGGCATATGCTGCAGCGTATGTGCACGTCTGAGCTCCAGCAGTCAGCGGGTGCTTTAAGCACCAGCTCCCCAGGTGAGAGCAGTACAAGTCAGACAGTTCATCAAGGATATACCGCTGGATCTCATCTCACTATAGTTGTTAAATGTGATATTTAATTCATCTTGTCTCTATCTAATGGTCTTTTGAATCTATTACTTGTTCTCAATTAACGTGTTTTGGGTGAGTGCAGACAAGTTAATATATTAGTTTCGTCCAGCACAGACAGATTGCTTGCCTTTATTTCCTATAATGTATAAATTTATTGTACGTTATACTTTTATAAATGGCCACTATTGATTATTAAAACTGATATTCAGTGTGATTTTTCGAAGAAAATGAAAGGAGGCAGTAACATTATTGCTCCCGTTTTGTTATAAATATGCATACGGTGAAGATGACGGTCATGAATATACAGCTACACGACGTCTCAACATTTTTAGTGTGTGTTAAGGTAATATCAAAATGAAAGTAGGCAATTCCCTTATATCATGTCTTCATTTCATTGTTAAGAAAGTGACACAACCTAGCCAGAATGATGCGAATACTGTTATAAAGTACACTGTTTTTACCTGACGTGTCCTCGGGAATTTGTTTTCCATATCAAACTTGCAAAGTCTGAACTTAAGGAAAGAGAGCAAGACTGAACTTTGTGCTCTTAATATTGAGAAAAGGCCCCAATCAGAGAGATGAATGTCTGCAGCCATGCCTCCGTTTTCAGATGCCTCGTTTTCCCCCATCCACACTGTCACAGAGGAGCAGTGTGTGTCAATGTGGAAAAATACTTTAGCTACAAAAGTTCTTCAGTCAAGAGCAGTGAGGGATTTTCTCCTTTGGTTGTTTGATTAATGATAAAAACAGTCAGCAGCAGGAATATCGTGTGATGTCGCTTTAAGAGCAGTGCGGTGCTCATTAATTAGGGATGCACCGATCCCGAAATTTGGATCAGATATCAGTTCGATACCTCATATTTTTGCTGGATCGGGAATCGGCCAGCTGGTACCAATCCAAATCCGATCTTGCGTGTGCGCTATATTCTGTGTTTATAAGCCAATTAAGCCATGAATGTAGCCTATTATAAGGCACTAGAACGTTGTCATGTAGGCCTACTATATCCCAAATGTTCTGAAGCCATTCTACAGTTTAATGTGAAGTACAGATGAATATTCACATGGTTAAATTCATGCTCAGTTCAGCGCTTCCCTTCGCTGCGCCTGTCAATCATTCTCCATTCAATCACAATTCAATCAGCTTGTCGCATTTATGGCAACAGGAAAAACTCTCTCCAAGACTATTTGTTCCTGTTAGTTTTAATAATAAGTAAAGCATTTACTTTAGCATCAGGAGTTCATTTCATTGCTGTTTCTACATCATGTTTGCGCTGCTGTGTCTGTTAGATCAGATCACAATTGCAATACTGGCGTTAGAGAGTTACCTGCTCTTCACACACAAAATAGGCCTACCTGAAATGTGTAATTAGAAAAGCCTCAATAATGCAGTGGACAGATCCTCAACGCACTTATTTCTTCCATTTGAGCTGCTGTTTTGCAAATGTCTGCAGATACTGGAGAGCTGCGTGCTTTGTCTCCGATGCATCAATCGCTTTCATTCACGTGCCGGCTGCAAACGCAAAGGCGACATGCGCAGCTCTGTAAGATTAGTCTCACAATGAGTGTGTTCTACCATCCTTCAGACTGAGTTTCTTCTTCCAAGGGGAATTCTTTAAGTGCTGCAAATAGTTGTAAAGCCTGGCCCATTGTGGCCAAAGTAATTTATTAAATTAATAAAAGTGAAACTGTTGGGCGCAATATGGATTGTTATTAACAGAAAATGATTTAGCCTAATATAGGCTACTCTAAAACTATGAATATTTCACTGTAATTTTATATATTAATATTTTATTTAACAGACCAGTTTGTGTTTTGGCGCTTATATAAGCGGACCTTATCTTGAACGTTCTCCGTCTGACTCACGGCGAAATTTGGAGAGGGATTATTAAGTAAAACTGGCATCAAATGGTTTAGTTTAATCTGCATCAAACATGCAGGAAAATACCAGGCTTTAATTTAATAAAATTACTAAATTTAATAAAAGGCTTATTATTTTACCAACGATGTCAATAGCCTATTGTAAAGAAAAAATTGTATATTAAAAATAAAAGGACAATATCACAACGAATGCTCAAATAATGTAGCCTAATTTACAGCAAGCATGTTTTTTGTTAGATTGTGCCGTCTGTCATGTATACCTATAGGTCTGTTATTTTCTTACTAAAGAAGATATATTAAGACCAGAGCTATAGAAACTGCTCATTTCGGTTAATTTTGGCTCGTTAACTGAATGTTAACCGTTAACAGATTAATATTAAAATATTATTTAATTAAAAAATAATTGACATGCCTATTTTGTGTGACACATTAAATATTTCATTTTAAAATACTGATTTATTTTAACATGCAAAGAGCATACAGAACATAATAGGAGCATCTTCACCTGCAGTGTTTTTCGCAGCATTGAAAAACAGAATAAACTAAACAAAAAGAATAAAATAAATCCTGCTCTAGATCTTTCACTTGAATGACAAATTTAGATTACAAAACAAAATGTGCGTTCGACTTCATGCAGCGCTGCGCAGATCGATCGAAATCTGTCTTAAAGCGGTGCATGCCAGTTAGAAAATTTTGGCCGGATTGATGCTGCGCTGACGTCATGTGACTGTCACATGTGGCATCAAAATACCGCAACAGCGCTCCGAGATCAGACGACTGACTCATCCCGCGCAGCATCTGAAGAGGGCCTGCTGGAGCTAAGATGACGACACCAATATAACACGATTGGCCGAGTTCACCGCATGACAACAACCCTGTGTGTTTCGCCTTTATTATTGGACAAATTCCGTCTCACAAATTTCAAAACAAACAATTAACTCTTCATACCATCTCTATCTTGTACACATGATGCTTATTAAAAGACTACACATATTTTACTGCAGTATCATCTTTTGTTAAATAATTGGTTCATAAAGACTAGATTGTTTGCACAGGTTTATTCTGCCTTTTTTATACAGACTACTGTATTCAGCTACATAAACGATTTAAATGATATATTTTAGTAAATAATCTAAATATTAACTCAAATAACTCTTACAGACTTGTAATAAAATAATCATCATCATTGATCCTGATGATTTCTTAGCAAATTAAGTTATATAAAAATTTGTAATATAAAAATGTATGATTCTAAAATATTTTATTTCCTGTCAAGCTATTTATGCAGAAATGTACATTGATGTAGCTGCTCTTTCTGGGAAATGTCTACTTAAAGTGCAGCTCATTTATTTTGGTCATTTTGTTCAATCTTTTTGGATTAAAGTGCTTTTTTATAAATGCTTTCATTATCCAAAACAATCCTAATTATGGGTATTTATTTCCTTTTTATTGGCCCTCTGGTTTTCCCTTATTTCTCATGCATTTGTTATGTAGGCTACTTAAATTTAATTTATATTTCCTTTATTGTTTAAAAATGAACTATAGTTTGTAGAGACTGTATTTTGTTTTATTTGTACTGTATATATTTTGTTGTTATTTTAATAAATAAATAATCACGCCATGTGATCATTTTTTTTTATTATTAGCAACTTTGAGCCCTCGAAGTGTCCGGCTTGACAGCTCCGTTTCCAACTCCGCCTCCACCTGCACTCAGCTAATCTCGTTGATCACCGGCTGCAGCTGTGCTTCATGTCGAACGCACCTAAAAACACTGACTAAATCCTTTTTTAAAAAATGGCATATGCGGTTTGTCCAATCATGTTTTTTTTTCTTCCATCAAATAAAAATATCAGGCTACCTCAAATAGATCGACCAACACGGGGAGCATGGGGAGAACATGCAAACTCCACACATAAACGCCAACTGACCCAGCCGGGACTCGAACCAGCGACCTTCTTGCTGTGAGTCCACAGTGCTATTATGTACTATTAAATCTATATTTTGTGGGCATTTCTTGGATTTTGATCATTTAAATGATGCATTCAAAACAGTCGATTCATTTAAAGGTGAAGCAAGCTGCTGTTTTTAAATATATCACTGAATCACTGACAAAATATGTGCATGCCCGATAAGTGTAAATGTTCACATACTGCATGTTTTACATTGTATTTTATGCAAGGAGATTGTCTTTATGAAACACAATAAAAATGCCAATACGGATGAGGAGTGTTTTCATTCTAGAACACGGTTGTAAAATGAAAACACACACACACACACACACACACACACACACACACACACACACACAAGTGTAAATGTAGCCTAAAGACGCTCCCAGGTTTTAAACACAACACATGAATAACGAAGTTAACATGAAGTAACTTATTTCATTTTAAAGGAGTCATTTTTTCTCTAAATTGCAGGAATAAACTGCAAATGACCAAGCTCAAGTTGCAACAAATACTGAAGAGTGAAGAAAACCTTTAGTTACAAAATTATAGAGGTATTATCATCACTAAAGTGCGGTTATAATACCTTACGATTGGCTGCAGACTTTATGGTGACAGACAAAAGAACACAAAATCTGTATGGCCAAAAAAAAACAACAATAATAATAATAATAATAATAATAATAATAATAATAATTATTAATTAATTAACTTGACTTTAAATTAAAAGTGTGTCAGCTGTGATCATTGGTTTCTCATATTTTGTGTTGCTCTTCAATCTCTCTGTCCTCTCTGAACTGCTTAATAACGGTGATTTTGGAGATTTCCCAGCAGATGATTGTGCTAAAGCCCTGAGATCGGACGCTGTGGTCTCTCAGAGATTATGTGCATCCATCACGTTCACTCAGCAAAAGAGCAAACACACACAATCTACACTCGGATAATAAAGCGAAAAGGCATGCACACAAAGAAGCGGTGCACAATTATTAGATTTGTCATAAAGTAGGGATGCATTAATATAAATAAGGTTTTGATTTAGGGTTATACATTTATGGATATACAGTGCTCAACATATATGAACATCTAACAGAT
This sequence comes from Danio tinwini, assembly GCA_903798205.1. Classification (NCBI taxonomy): domain Eukaryota; kingdom Metazoa; phylum Chordata; class Actinopteri; order Cypriniformes; family Danionidae; genus Danio; species Danio tinwini. The sequence goes on from CAIGQZ010032287.1 coordinate 1,451,851, forward strand.
CTCTCACAAATTCATATTTTATATAGGATGCTTTTCAATACTATATTTGTGCAGATATTAGTTGTGTAATGGATCACAATTCTGCAGTTCGGATCACACTACGGGTTAAGTCACGGATCGGTCCATTTTTTGGATCAGCAAAAAAGTGAGGAGACAAATGTCATTTGCTTACCATTTATATAAAAATATTACTGGAAAAAACATTGCTTTAACAAACAGAACTTAGAACCTGTAATGTTAATAAAAATAAACATCAAGACAGAACCAGCTGAAGAAAGAAAAGTATTCAATATGAAATATGATCTACTGTTGCTGATAATGCTGAATATAGAAATCTTAACATCTACAACAGATCATATTTATCTTCAAATAATGATTCATCAATTCACACATTAAACTTCATGTTTTATTATACTGTAGGTGTATTATTTCTGAAAACATATTCAGTAACATCATTTTGATGGTTGTTTGTCGCCATCTGTTGGTTACACAATTTAACTGCTTTCACCAGCGTCAAAAATTCACCAGCGTCATGTTTCATTAAACGGTGATTATAATATTTACAATATACAATAGTGTTTATATCTGAACTATAAACTGTTCTCCAGCACTTCTGTCTTTTTTAATACTTTGTAACTCACTGAAAAAGTGTAAGAACTGAATCTCGATGCAGATTTGAATACAGCTCTTTGAAGGATTAATAAACTTATGCAAATCATTCTCATTTACCGGTAATTTATCATTTAACGTATTACACTGAACGCATTAATGCAAACTAAACAAGCAGTGACAGAAAACACATTAAATTAATAGCCTAAGAAAGCATTTAGGAAGATCCCACCACAACTTTTCCCGTCATCATTATATCCAAAAGCCAAAATGCTTTCATGCATGCGATTTGAATGACGCGGGAGGCGATCTCTCTGCAATGGTTATAAATGTTGGATTAACCGACAAGTTCAAAATAAATTATTAATCCGCGGGTCACGTGCGTTCTGTGATCCGTACGGATCACGACTCATAGTTCGAATCAACAGTGATCCGTTTCACCCCTAGGAGATATATTATTTTAATCAATACTGAAGCCAAAACAGGAGCTAATCTAACAAAATAACTTATGTTAACGGTCCAAAATGAGCACATCCATATTTATATGTTAGGAAAAAATATTAAACAATAATTAAATTTGCAAAATTCAAGAGAAACAAAAATGTATACAATTTTGTTGGAATTTTGTTGTTTGTAATTTTTTTCCCCAATATTGAATGAATTTAAATGTATAATCTTTCTATTTCTTAAGATTTTTACACCGCCTTCGGTGTGAACACATAGTACGGCACTCAGCCTGCAGCCTCATGCTAACGCATTATTATTATTATTAAAAAGTAATTTATTAATTCAGCAGATGCTTTTAACCAAAGCAAATTACTGATGAGAAATATAGAAACTGATTAAACTTTAATCACATCATTGTATTTACGAAAAAGGCAAAATTTTGAATAAAACAAGCTTTCTAAAAGCCCTATTTAGGGATGCTCATTTCGGTTTATTTTACCAACCGACAACCGCAGCTCGTTAACCGAATATTAACTGTTATCAGATAAATATTAAAATATTATTTAATAAAAAAATAAAGGTTTCTATTTTGTGACACATTAAATCTTTTAAAATACTGATTTATTTTAACATGTGAACAGCAGCATACAGAACACAACAGAACATCTTCATGCACCTGCAGTGTTACAGCATAGAAAAAAAGAATAAAATAAATAATAAAATAAACAGGCCTGCGCTATATATTTTTCACCTAAATGACTAATTTAGATTACAAAATGAAAACACTGACTGAATCTTTTTTTTAAGAGCCGGCATTTGCTGATTTTTCCAATCATGTTTTTTTTGTCCGTCATTTAAAAATATCAGGCTATTAAATCGATTGATTCACTGAAAATTTGCATTTGATGAATGCTTCGTTGTCATTGTCACAAAACCCCTTTTAACATTATAATAGAAGTCATTAGTTTAAAGATTGTGCCATAATGACTTATTTCCTCGGTCTCAATCAGCATCAGCGCTGGTTTGTGTCAACTCATCTGTCAAACTGTGACTAGAAATACTCTTTTATTTTGCTTCTTTGACAAAATACGTCTGTAGGCACGTGTGGTTGCACGTGTTACCATCCCGCAAGTTAACAAATATTTGTTGCACATCAGGGGCCGATCACAGCGAACGCGCTTTCCCGTTGCAAAAATGCAAGGCGCACCGCAGCACACTGCCTTTAATGTTGACAACAAAAAAGATGCGCGGTGCTCTTTTATACGTCACTATAGGAAACGACTGAATCAGGACGACTGGCCTATTGTGCGCAATTGTTGCTGTCCATGTTGTTATAATTTTAATATACAAAATAACATTGTGATATCTATGATTTGTAAAGTAATATGCCTACAGCTCTGAACGTGAAACTGCGACCACAAGTCACAAATGACAACACAAATACTGCAGGACCTCCACAGAAACCCTGCTCTGCTTTCATTTGATTGAAGAATGAAAAACACGCGACTGACGTAACGCACTATTCCGCTCAGGGTTTTATTTCAACCGCGAGCACACATCGCGCAACAGCATAACGTGAGGCGCGCAGGGCACATAAGCAGCGCGCAAAACAGTTAATAAACCATATAAAAAATGCCCTTCTCAACGCAAAAAGTGCATTTGGTGATCGGCCCCTTATGCAGCCAAACTTTAAAAATATATATAATAATATTTCTTAATCGTTAAACTGATACCATTAACCGGTTACAAATGCACCCTTTCAGTTAACGGTTAATCAGTTATTTTGAGCATCCCTAGTCCCATTTAAATCTAGACTATTTAAATGCATATAATCTGAAAATGCTGTTTACATCCCATCCCCACACAAAACGTAAAGGAAAAAC
>CAIGQZ010032287.1:1469789-1480047 GCA_903798205.1 Danio tinwini
ATATATATATATATTGGAAATATGAACTTTTATTCTGGATGGAATTAACCATGATTAATCATTTAACAGCACTTATATATATTATAAATTCTATATATATATATATATTTCTGCATTTCAAAGCATGCCAAGGAAATGCGTTTCTGCATAGTGTCGGCTATTATAGGGATGCCAAGAGTTCAGTTCTTTACAAGACTCGTTTATGTACAGTAAAACTGGGAAAAAAAGCAATCCAGTGTGTAAACCCATCCACAAAACAAATTAAAACCCCAAAAAGAGTGAAACATATGTATATGTAAGATGTGGAGTGTGATTCAGAAGTGGATTTCGGTGTGTTTGGCCTGTTCTGGGTCGAAAGCGTATGGCGTATAGTAAGTGCCCTTGACTTTAAATCCCTGTTAATGGACATAAAGAGAGCAGAGATGGAAACACACTACAGCAGATCAGAAACACAGCAGGAGGATTAACATATTGCTAAAAACATTTGCTAATTAACAGGTTTTGTATTTTGTGATTCACAGGAGATTTATGTTTATGAATTGTGCATTATGGGATGTTGATCTCTGCTCTGTTGACTTTTAATGTTAAAATGAAACACTGCAGTTTAACAGTGACTTGTGTTGACATTTTTAGTGCTTTAAAATATTATATTGTACAATAAACATTCAGTCATTCATTTATTTACCTTCGGCTTAGTCCCTTGTTTATCAGAGGTCACCACAGCGGAATGAACCACTAACTGTTCCATCATATGTTTTACACAGCGGATCCCCTTCCAGCCGCAAAGCAGTACTGAAAAACACTCTCCCATTCACACTCAATTTAGTTCAATTTAATTCCCCTATAGCGCATGTGTTTGGACTGTGGGGGAAACTGGAGCACCCGGAGGAAACCCACACCATAATAAACATTATATATATATATTTATAAAATTAAGTCATTCTCATAAAATTACCGAAAAGGTAAACATAGTTTATGACCAGGTGTTCGCACTATAATTTACAACATCAACCCAGACAACACATCACTTCAAACTATTAATAAGGGCGATGTGGAGGCTCAGTGGTTAGCACTGCCTCCTTACAGCAAGAAGGTCGCTGGTTCAAGTCCCAGCTGCGCCAGTTGGCATTTCTGTGTGGAGTTTGCATGTTCTTAATGTGTTGGCGTGGGTTTCCTTTACAGTCCAAACACATGCGCTATAGGGGGATTGATTAACTAAATTGGTCGTAGTGTATGAGTGTGTATGTGTGTGTGTGTGTGTGTGAGAATGAGTGTGTGTATGGGTGTTTCCCAGTACTGGGTTGCAGCTAGAAGGGCATCCTCTGTGTAAAATATATGCTGGAATAGTTGGAGGTTCATTCCGCTGTGGTGACTTTTGATAAATAAAGGGATTAAGCTGAAGGAAAATTAATTAAACTATTGATAAATGTCAATAAAAGTCACTTTTACGATGTTAAAATGTTATTGGAGGACAGATCAGGCCCCCATAATGCAATTCAAAAGCATAAATAAATAACAAAATATATATATCAATCACAAAATATGGAAAACAGATGTTAATTCACAGATTTTTTTACAGTGATCAGAAACATTAACAGTGTTCTGCATCAGAATGATGGTGTACTGTACATGATGAGGATACAATAACACATAAGCTGCTTTATACAAGTTATAGGACTGTGAAAAAGTTTAGACACCCTGCCGAGTTACAATTTTTTCCATTTCAGGATATAGAAATATATAAGATATTTGGCAGGCCTTAACATTTGGGCAATAAAACCTCAGATGAACAACAATACACAGTTAAAGGCAATTATACATTCATTCATTCATTCATTTTCTTTCCGGCTTAGTGCCTTTATTAATCAGGGGTCGCCACAGCGGAATTAACCACCAACTTATCCAGCATATGTTTTATGCAGCCGATGCTCTTTCAGCCGCAACCCACCTCTGGGAAACATCCATACACACTCATACACTACAGACAATTTAGCTTACCCAATTCACCTATACCGCATGTCTTTGGACTGTGGGAGAAACCCGGAGGAAACCCATGCAAACTCTAAACTGAAACGCCAACTGACCCAGCCGAGGCTCGAACCAGCGACCTTCTTACTGTGAGGCGACAGCACTACCTACTGCGCCACTGCATTGCCCAAGGCAATTATTATTTTTTAATTATTTCCCAAGTGATTTTTAACAGAGCAAGGAATTTTTTTCTTTAAAGTTCATTCATTCATTCATTTTCTTTTCGGCTTAGTCCCTTTATTAATCTGGGGTCGCCACAGCAGAATGAACTGCCAACTTATCCAGCATATGTTTTACGCAGTGGATGCCCTTCCAGCTGCAACCCATCACTGGGAAACACCCATACACACTCATTCACACACATACATTAAGGACAATTTAGCCTACCCAATTCCCCTATACTGCATATCTTTGGACTTGTGGGGGAAACCGGAGCACTCGGAGGAAACCCATGCAAACATGCAAACGCCACACAGAAACGCCAACTGACCTAGCTGAGGCTCGAACCAGCGACCTTTTTGATGTGAGGCAAGCATGCTACCCACTGCGCCACCGTGCAGCCCTTTTCTTTTAAGTATTTCCTATATTTTTCCTCTAGAGCCGAGATGCCTGAACTACTGTAGGGCCCATGGTAATCTTTGATTTGGCCTCCATCCCATCTGAGCAGAGAGGGAGAACGATTCAAATTTAATAGTTTGTTTGTTTGTTCTATTGTTAAAAGCTAACTGAGATTACATGTTTCAATTAAATGGTGGGCGACGCAGTGGCGTGGGTGCATCAGTTGACGTTTCTGTTTAGAGTTTGCATGTTCTCCCCGTGTTGGCGTGGGTTTCCTCCGGGTGCTCCGGTTTCCCCCACAAGCACAAAGACATGCAGTATACAGGTGAATTGGGTAGGTTAAATTGTCCCTAGTGTATGAGTGTGAATGAGTGTGTATGGATGTTTCCCAGAGATGGGTTGCAGCTGCGTAAAACATGTGCTGGATCAGTTGGCGGTTCATTGCACTGTGGCGACCTCAGATCAATAAAGGGACTAAGACGAAAAGAAAATGAAAGAATGAATTAATTAAATGGTGTAAATGAATCAGATTTCGTTTAAATGTACATACTGTCACCCAACGAACAGATGACGATGCAGAGACGTTGGTGAGTAAATCAAGTCAAAGGCAGATTCAGTGTGTTCAGCCTTGTTATAAATGTGATTGTTTTTGTTTTTATTGCATTAAGCTATCCTTTTAAAAGTGATACTGCATTAGTTTATATGATTTAAAGAAATGTTTTCTACTTCTTTTGAAATATTATGAAATGAATTAGGAAATTACCCATGCCAACTTTAATGTAGTTTAGTATATTTACCTCGATGATATTTCGTTTTTGGCCTTTCATATGAAAATGTGAACACCCTGGCACTAGAGAAAGTATTGTTTCTTTTAGTTTGGCTGGAATTTAAGCTTTCAAACAATTTATTTTAAGTTAAATATTATGAACCCCCTTATTTTTTGCTTTGAAGAACAAGCCACTCTTGTCCAAAGACTTGCCTAATTATACTAATATAGTACACTAGTAAAATAACTAGTAAAATAATATGTACTGTCATCATTCATTCATTCATTTTCGGCTTAGTCTCTTTATTAATCTGGGGTTGCCACAGTGGAATGAACCGCCAACTTATCCAGCATACGTTTTACACAGCGGATGCCCTTCCAGCTGCAAACCATCACTAGGAAACATCCATACACACTCATTCACACTTAAACACTATGGACAATTTAGCCTACCAAATTCACCTACAGCACATGTCTTTGTGGGGGAAACCGGAGCATCTGGAGGAAACCCACACGATCACAGGGAGAACATGCAAACTCTACACAGAATTGCCAACTGATCGAGGTTTGAACCAGTGACCTTCTTGCTGTGAGTCGAACGTGCTACCTGTCATGAAAGTAATCTATTATGTTTAAAAAGTATTACATTATTTATAAATAATAATTCTTAATAGTTTTGTCTAATAATAGGGCTAATAATTCTGTATCCAGCTGTATATTTAACTAAGATAAATCAGACACCTTTATATATAAAGAAGTGTTGTTTTTGCAGACTATCGATCTGTTTGTTAGACTAGAGCTATTTTTGTTCAGTAAATAATGAGATGGTGTGAGATGTCATGTGGTGTTGTTAAGCTGAGGTTTTAAAGACCTGCCAAAAATCTTTTTTTGTTGTTGTCCTGATTCAGAAAACCATGAAATTCAATATAGTGCGCTAACATTTTCACATGATCCATTACTGTCTGACCATTAGGATGAGGATTTATGAATGAAGCAGGCCATATTTCTGCGCTCACAGTCAACTGGTAAACATTAAGAGCAATCCTGGATTACAAACATGCAAACTGTGAAATAAATTGACTGACTTTGATTTCTCCACAGATGAGCAACACAAGTTTAAACAACAGGAGACTAGAGGAATAAACACTACAGCCTACTGAGGGTGAATCCCACAACACACACAAATAAAAATCTGTTTATTTTTTTCCTAAAATTCATAATTAAATATAATTTCGATTGCACATTTGGTCACACTTTAACTGTAGGAATAGCATTAATTGCATTGTGGTCAGTGCTGGGCAGGTTCCTTTAAAAGAGCCATTTGTTATTGTTGCTTCTCACAAATAGTAACTGAGTTAGTAAATGAGTTACGTAATTATAAAAGCAACTGATTACCAGGGAAAGTAACTATTGAGTTATTTTAAAGCAAATCTAATTTTTCAGATGACTATTCACCTTATTCTCTGAGTACAAGCGCAGCCATTTGAGTCATTTTGGCTCAAGACTTCCGGTCTCATTCACTTCCATTCATTTTTACACGTTAAAAACAGCTTGTTTTGCTGCTTGATGTTGCAAACTGATATTTTCTTATTATATTATGTCTGTATAGTCATGCTGTCATGATCACCAGCGATCTAAAACACCAGAGATCGCTGGAATACATTCTTAAACACGCTCTCATTCATATGGACTACAAATCGGCCATGTTCAATTTCAACGTGTTGAAATGTCACTTACAGTAAACAAGACTCAGCCATCATGTTTGTGAAGTACCTATAGTCCATGTAATCAGTATCTGAGCAGCTGAGTGTTTGCAATCATCACTGGTGACTTGTCCATGAACATGGCCGATTTGTAGTCCATATGAATGAGAGTGTGTTTATGAATGTATTCCAGCAGTCTCTGGTGTTGTAGATCGCTGGTGATCATGACACATGCAAACACTTGTTTGTAGAGTAAGTCGTTTGACTGTTTTCTGCTGTTTATTATTCCTTGTCATTTCTCCCATAAGCGACTGAATCTGAAGTTCTAAAACAATCACAAAAACGAGCGCACTTCAGCATTGAAGAATAAGGTCAATAAAATAAATATAAAGCATTGTACACTAATCTACACTATTTGAATGCTGTTGTGGGACAATGTGAGAGATGAAGACAGCATGTCCTCAACTATACAGTTAAAGTCACAATTATTAGCCCCCTTTGATTTTTTTAAAAGTATTTCCCAAATGATGTTTAACAGAGCAAGGAAATTTTCACAGTATGTCTGATAATGTTTTTTCTTCTGGAGAAAGTCTTATTTGTTTTATTTTGGCTAGAATAAAAGCAGTTTTTAAATTTTTTAAGAACCATTTTAAGGTCAAAATTATTAGCCCCTTTAAGCTATATTTTTTCGATAGTCTACAGCAGTGGTTCTCAAACTGTGGTACGTGTACCACTAGTGGTACGCAGACTTTCTTCTAGTGGTACACGAAGGAATCGCTGAATAATTAAAGTAATAAAAATGAACACACTTTTAACCCTTTGATGCGTATGATAACACTGATGTGATCAGTAAATTGATTTTAATACACTCTCAGAAATAAAGGTACACAAGCTGTCACTGGGGCGGTACCTTTTCAAAAGGTACATACTTGTACTTAAAGGGTCCATATTGGTACCTCAAAAGTATATATTAGTATCTAAAAATTTTAAGAGGAACACTTTTGTACTTTTTAGGTACTAATATGTACCCTTGAGGTATTAATATGGACCTTTAAAGTACAAATTTATACCTTTTGGAAAGGTACCACCCCAGTGACAGCTCCCGTACCTTTATTTCTGAGAGTGTAGGCTAAACCTTTTATTTTATTTTAAATTTTCTAATGTTTGTTATGCATTCTATCATGTGAAGCTAATTTACTCCACATATTTGTAACGGTTGTTGTGTGCGTATCCTGTATCTTTATATCCCAATGTTGACAGGTATAATCACTTGCTTTTCTGACACAAATAGCCTACTCTAATGTGCAGTATAAGCAGATCTCATTTAAATATGTAAATCCAAAGATCTAAAATACAAGCTAATGTTTAGATCTCAAAGATATACAAGTAATATACATATGCATCATATATTTCAAAATTGATCAAAAAGAGTTTATATATTGGCAGTGCAATTGTAGGTAAAGCACAAAGACAACCAAATGAAATCTATTCAATGAGAATTAAACATAAAGCACACGTCATTATTGAAGATTGTTCCAATCCCTTAAATATACAACTTCAGCTTTATCAAAAAGATGTTTTAGGCAACCTCAAGTAAAGAAAAATGTGTAACAAATGTCCTTTGTACTGACTGCCATTAGACTTTTAAATACTGGGTTCTAAGTATGTAAAGGGTTTTAAATAGAGTTTTTAATGTGATATATGTGATGACATTGAATTGCCTGTTTTTTTTCTGTGATGTAATGTGAACGCTGATGTGGTTGTGAGGTGAGGCCAAAGATACATTTCCACTTGTGGACAATAAAGAAAGTAAAATATATGAATATGATGACATCCAGCTTATATTTATGAGGTCCAAGGAACAAGGTTTTGATGAACAGGCTACTTTATGATAATACTTTACATTTAAGTATAGCCATTTTATTTGAACTTTTTAAGAACAGTGTCATTTTTATTAACTTTTAAAAGCACATTTTAATCTAAACGTTGATGTTTTTTTTATTTTTACCTAAGCACAGTACAGTGTTACTGTTCAAACTATTTATGATGTTTAAAGTGGCTGACAATAATAAACATTCATAATAATAAGACTTAATCTGCCTTGTTTTTGAACTGTGCAGAGCTGTAGCTGCTTAATTAGGACTACTACGCTACTGTATTTCAATACTGGTCATTATGGTGGTACTTGGAGAGACTATTTTTTTTCTGAGGTGGTACTTGCCTAATTACCCTAACCAGTTAACCTTATTAACCTAGTTAAGCCTTTAAATGTCACTTTAAGCTGTATAAAAGTGTCTTGAAGAATATCTAGTCTAATATTATTTACTGTCATCATGACAAAGATGAAATAAATCAGTTATTAGAGATGAGTTATTAAAACTATTATGATAAGAAATGTGTTGACGAAATCTGCTCTCCGTTAAACAGAAATTGGGGAAAAAAATAAACAGGGGGCTAATAATTCTGACTTCAGCTGTATATAATTCTGTCTGAGTAAGAAGTGTTTGCGCTGGAGAAAAATGATGTTTTATTTGCTTTGACGTCGTCTCGTCTTCGTCATCACCTGCATTGCCACTAATTTTGTGGTGGCATGTGACACTGTGAGGCACTTCAATAGATTAGAATTACTTCTCACAGAGAGACTCTTTTTTTCCTGGGCACAAGCTGCACGACACATAAACATTCATGCCTTTCACCTCAATGAGGGAACAGTAGTGCTTATATTCCCAGTTTGCAAACGCTACCTTTCAACTTGTTGGATTTGCCATCGTTCTGACTCCTGGACGTTGGTGTGTGCCACTGACTATGTGTGTGTGTAAACCCGCCCTACTCTGCCTCTGATTGGCAAACGATGGAAATGTACTCTAAGCCAATCAGCACATTCTCAGTTGCACCACGTTCACAGACAAACCAATCATCGTCACTGGTTGGTTACACACACACACACACACACACACACACACACACACAACCACACACACACACACGACACTGCTCGCATGAAAACCGCTTCAGTGTTCTCAATTATAGTTATGCACATTTTATTATCAGTAATGATAACGGCGTTATAACGAGGGAAACGGAAATTCAATTGATTACTCGTTACGGAAACGAGTTAGTAACGCCGTTTATTTATACGTAGTGCCGTCCCGTCACTGATTATGGTACGTTCATTCATTCATTTATTTTCCTCCGGCTTAGTCCCTTTATTCATCAGGGGTCACCACAGTGGAATGAACCGCCAACTTTTCCAGCATATGTTTTACACAGCGGATGCCCTTCCAGCTACAACCCAGTACTGGGAAGCACCCATACACACTCATTCACTACAGCCAATTTTAGTTTATTCAATTCCCCTATAGAGCATGTGTTTGGACTGTGGGGGAAACCAGAGCACCCGGAGGAAACCCACGCGAACACAGGGAAAACATGCAAACTCTACATAGAAACACTAACTGACCCAATCAGGACTCGCACCAGTGACCTTTTTGCTGTGAGGCAACAGTGCTAACCACTGAGCCACCCTGTCGCCCAATGGTACATTTATTTAAATAATAACATAAATAAATTAAAATAAATTACAGAAAATGATTTAATCAACATCTGATGAGAATCGTAGTAGTATAAAGACAATATAAATCACTATTTTTTAGCAACAGCAGAATAATGTCCTTCTCTTTCTTTTGATATTGTGGTAAAACGTGACCACTATTGATATTATTGTGAGATTCACCCGCATGTGGCTTTAAACAGACTCAAACACACATCATTTAATCACCAATAATAATAATAATAATAAAACTAAAAACTAATGTAGATAAATATGTGCAAACTCCTGCATTCATCAACGCAACAGAGAATATGTAATGCAGTAGTGATTGTCCGTCTCTTTCCTCCTGAAGTCCGCCATCTCCACCTTACAGTTTGACTGCAATTAAATATAACATTTGGTATCAACAAAAACAAACCACAGTTCAGATTCAAGGCAGAATGATACAATCATGTATGGACGCACAACATCTTCTCATGCTAATATGCTCTTCCGTCCTCAGAAATGCTTATATTAAAGATGATATCAAGTCTGTTATAAAATAAATGCTTCATATTAAAAGTGTATGTTTATTAGCGCATGCTTAATTGCTTGTTATGCAGTCTCCTATTGGTCCAGACATTTGTAAAGGACTAACGTAATAAGGGTTTGATTGTAGTCAATTTGTCATGTTCTAGTGCTCATAAAACCATGAAAATAATCCAACCGAGGGCTTTAAACACCACAAAACATAAATAAATAAACAAGCAAAATAGACAGATTTCCATTTGCTCGCTATTTGGTTTGGTTGTAATTTAAAGGATTCAGTATTGCTAATGCTAATGTGCTCAAACTACATGTGTTAATTATTTAAAACTGATAAGATAAGCAGGTGTGTGTTTAACTCTTGCATATTATTGGTCTCCAGTGTCACACGACTGATCTTCAGAAAAGCATAGCTTTAAAACACCCGCCAATCACTGACATCCAGCCAATCCAGTGCGCCGGGGGGCGTGGCTTGAGACTTTGCCTCCATCGATGCACGAGTAAATGAAGGCGATGACAGACAGAACACGTCAGATTAATATTATTATTATTATTATTTATCTTCTGTTAGGCCAGCTAACACTAACAAGTTCAACCAGTTTGTCGTTTTTTTTTTTTTTTTGGAAGCGCCGCAGACGAAGATAAAGATAGAGGAAAAATTCAGTGCAAGACATAATGGCTACTTGAAATGAGTTAGAATCAGTGTATAGTAGTTAAGTGGGTCTCCAATACTGGACGACAGCAGTGCAGAAGCAGCAGTGTGTGTGTGTGTGTGTGTTTAGCTGCCGGGGTCTGAGCTGTGCTTCTGCGGTGTCTGCGGGGTCAGCGGCGTCTGTGGCTCCTGTAGAGAGAAACGCCGCTGGACGTCCAGATCCAGAAGTGTTCTGGAGCCATAGTGAGGAGCAACAGCGCCCTCTGCTGTATGGAGATCAGTGCTGCTGCTCAGAGATTCACACGACTGCAAACACACACACACACATGGAAGATGAGTTAGGAGAGATACTGGTGGACACACACACACATATATACATACACGCACACAAGAGTCAGGAAAGAGCAATACAGCTGGACACACACACATACACACACACACACACACACACACACACACACACACACACACACACA
>CAIGQZ010032287.1:1498666-1512332 GCA_903798205.1 Danio tinwini
ACTATGGAAATCAAAGTTTCCAACATTCTTTAAAAATATCTTCTTTTGTTTCACCCTCCCGAATACTTTTATTATTTTCTACATTATTTATTTTGAATTGTGCAATCAATGATTTTGGGAACAAGAAAATAATGTTGAGTTAAAATTAGAGATTGATTTAAGATGGATTTTTTTGGCTTATACCATTTTTACTTCAATCAATTTTAACAAAAACTTTCAGCTGATTCTGATATTGGTTAATTTTGATTGCACACAGATATATTTGCATGCATAGCTGTATTTTCTCCAATAAATTACTTTTAAAAGGATTGAATCCAATACTGAATTCTAATAACTGATGTATTTTCTCTTTGCCATAAAGCCAGCACATATTATTTGACTAGATATTCTTAGTATTCAGCTTAAAGTGACATTTAAAGGCTTAACTAAGTTAATTAGGGTAAAGCTAGGGTAATTAGGCAAGTCATTGTAGAACAGGGGTTTGTTCTGGAGACAATCCAAAACTAATAAAGCTTAAAGGGGCTAATAATTTTGACCTTAAAATGGCTTAAAAAAAAATGTAAAACTGCTTTTATTCTAGCCGAAATAAAACAAATAAAACTTTATTCAGAAAAAAAAACATATTATAGGAAATACTGTGGAAAATTCCTAAATCTGTCCATTAAACTCATCATAACAGCTCCATTTTGTCTGGAAAAAACCTAATCCCAGTTGAATGTGCATGTGGACTCACAGCGTTCATGTCGATGCCGTTGGTGTAGGACCAGGCGTGTTGGAAATACTCCTCCAGCCTTTGCCGCAGCGGGTTGGGGATCTGGTGGAAGCGGATGAACTCTCGAACCCGCAGCATCTGGGTGTGATATCGAGCCGTTCCCGAGTACAGCCGCTGGATGATGGCAGACACGTTCCCGAAGATACTGGCGTACATCAGTGCTGAACGAGAACAGAGGACTAGGGTTAAACTACAGACATGATGAAGAACACACAAATTAGGGCTGCATGATATTGGAAAAATCTGGTATTGCACCATATATTGTATTTCTGCAATATACAGTACATTGGAATATAGATATATATATATACAATTTCAGCAGATTACTTGAATAACTCTATTTGGAAATAATTCATTATTAATTTTAGACTGATTAGAATGATTCTATATTGAGGTGAATCAGGTATGATGGAAGGTGAAAGGTAATAAACAAATCACAAGCATAGATAAATGCAATAGAGCAAATGTAAAAGTGAAATAAACAATGCTTCATTGTTTTCAGGGTAGTCAAATCCTATTCAGGTACAGAAATGAAAAAATCTAATATAAAATAACACTGCAATAAGAATATATACAGTATGTACATACAGTGCATCAGGAAAGTATTGACAGCGCTTCACTTTTTCCACATTTGTTTATGTTACAGCCTTATTCCAAAATAGATTAAATTCATTGATTCATTTCACATTTTGCCGGTGTGCTTTGGGTCATTGTCCTGCTGGAAGATGAAGCGTCGTCCCCAGTCTGAGGTCAAGAGCACTCTGAAGCAGGTCTTCATTCAGGATGTCTCTGTACATTGCTGCATTCATCTTTCCCTCTATCCTGACTAGTCTTCCAGTTCTTGCTGCTGAAAAACATCCCCACAACATGATGCTGCCACCATCATGCTTCACTGTAGGGATGCTATTAGCCTGACGATGAGCGGTGCCTGGCTTTCTCCAAACGTAACGCCTGGCGTTCACTCCAAAGAGTTCAATTTTAGTCTCATCAGACCAGAGAGTTTAGTTTCTTATGGTCTGAGAGTCCTTTAGATGCCTTCTGGCAAATTCCAGGCAGGGAGTGTCTTCAGTCTGGCCACTCTACCATACAGGCCTGATTGGTGGATTGCTGCACAGATGGTTGTCCTTCTGTAAGGTTCTCCTCTCTCCACAGAAGAGCGCTGGGGCTCAGACAGAGTGACCATCAGGTTATTGATCACCTCCCTGACTAAGGCCCTTCTCCCCGATCACTCAGGTTAGATGGCTGGCCAGCTCTAGGAAGAGTCCTGGTGGTTTAAATATCTTCCACTTACGGATGATGGAGGCCGCTGTGCTCATTGAACTTTTAGAGCAGCAGAAATGTTTCTGTAACCTTCCCCAGCCTTGTGCCTCAAGACATACCGTCTCGGAGGTCTACAGACAGTTCCTTTGTCTTCATGCTTGGTTTGTGCTTTGACATGCACTGTCAACCCTGGAATCTTATATAGACAGGTGTATGCCTTTTCAAATCATGTCCAATCAGCTGAATTGACCACAGGTGAACTCCAATGAAGCTGCTGAAACATCTCAAGAATGATCAGTGGAAACAGAATGTACCTGCGAAGGCTGTGAAAACTGATGTACATGTGATTTTACAGCTTTTTATCTTTAATAAATTTGCAACAATTTCAAAAACTCTTTTTCACATTGTCATTATGGGGGATTGTTTGTAGAATGTTGAGTAAATAAATACATTTAATCCATTTTGGAATAAGGCTGAACATAAAATAATGTGGAAAAGTGAAGCTCTATCAATACTTTCCACATGCACTGTAAATATTTAATTTATTTTTAAAATTAAAGTTCGTTCATTCATTCATTTTCTTTTTGGTTTAGTCCCTTTATTAATCTGGGGTCACCCCATGAACTGCCAACCTATCCAGCACATGTTTTACACAGTAGATGCCCTTCCAACACCAGGAAACACCCATACACTCTTACATTCACACACACTCACACTCTCAGAAATAAAGGTACGTGGGCTGTCACTGGGGTGGTACCTTTTCAAAAGGTACAAATTTGTACCTTAAAGGTCCATATTAATACCTCAAGGGTACATATTAGTACCTAAAAAGTACAAAAGTGTTCCTCTTCAAATTTTTAGGTACTAATATATACTTTTGAGGTACCAATATGGACCCTTCAAGTACAAATGTGTACTATTTGAAAATAGTACCACCCCAATGACAGCTCGCGTAACTTTATTTCTGAAAGTGTACACTACGGCCAATTTAGCTTATTCAATTCACCTATAATGCATGTGTATGGACAGTGGGGGAAACCAGAGCGATCGTGCTACCCTCTGCGCCACCGTGCTGCCCCTTAATTAAAGTTACAAATAGTAAAATGTCTTGTGCCAGAATGCTTTAAAATCTTTAGGGCTTAAAAACATGCAAATGATAAACTTTTACTCTATTATAGCTAATCTTGGCAGTAACTCTGCAAATCTAATGTATTTTGAATATTAATGTATATATAAATAATATAATGTAATGTACACTCTCAGAAATAAAGGTATGGGAGCTGTCACTGGGGTGGTACCTTTTCAAAAGGCACACATTTGTACCTAAAAGGTCCATAATACCTCAAAAGTATATATTAGTACCTACAAATTTTAAGAGGAACACTTTTGCACTTTTTAGGTACTAATATGTACCCTTGAGGTATTAATATGGACCTTGCAGGTACATATGTGTACCTTTTGAAAAGTGACAAAGAGAGTCACCCAGTGACAGCTCTCTTACCTTTATATCTGAGAGTGTATATACATTTCATGCTCAATCAATAATTATTTATTTATTTATTCATTATTTATTTATTTATTCATTACATTATTATTTATTTATTTAGTTATTAATATTATTTATTCTTTGAAATTATTTCTGAGTAAAAGAGTTTCTACACAATTTATTGTTGTAGTTGCTCAGTGTCCTCAAATATCAAGTGTTTTCTAGTGACTGTACAGGATTTCTCTCATTAGCTGACCTCTGTGAAGCATGTGGACTGAAAGCCATCTGTTCTGTGGTTTTGCTCAGTTTTACCGCGGTGAACACTAACTGAACCCAGTGCAGGTGGGCAGAACTATGAATCACACTACAAACAGAGCAGAAATAGCAACAAAGAAGAAGCTGCTGAGACTCAAACAGAAACTGCAGGAACACTGATTTACTGTAATACTCATGTAAATCACTGTAGAGGAAGCATCTGACAAATGCACCAATGCAAATGCAGGAAAACACTAAACTCATTCTCTGTTCTAGCAGGAAATGTATATTGTAATATCACAAAAACCCTGCCAGGAGCACATCTTAATCCTTAACACCACAACCTCGGAGCCATAAATAAGAATAAATATTTTGCATAATGCTTTATTTTACTATGATCATTTAATTGACGGTATTTCAGTTGACTTCCACAGCCGGTCATCATTCTACAAAGATAAAGTGGCATGATTTTTGTGATTGATTAAATCATTTGCTGGATTATGCATCTCTTGTTTAAAGTTTGTAAAAATATGTTTGCATGTGCATTAGGGACATTTTGTCTTGAAAATATTAAGTTCATATATTTATGGCACGGTGGCTCAATGGTTAGCACTGTGGCCTCACAGCAAGAAGGTCACTGGTTCGAGTCCGAGCTGGGTCAGGTGGTATTTCTGTGTGGAGTTTGCATGTTTTCCCCGTGTTAGCGGGGGTTTTCTCCGGGTGCTAAAAGCTAAAATTGTCCATAGTGTATGAGTGTGTGTGTGTGTGTGTGTGTGTGTGTGAATGAATGTGGCCAAAAATAAACAAACAGCACTCAGGGGTAGCTCAAATATTTGGTCGGTCCTCTTTGGGTAAGGGATTCACCAAAACAACATCAGAAATCAGTCCAAGGCACTGGAAGAAATGTGGAAAATTTAAAAAGCCTTTATTCACATGGCTATATCTTTAAAAAAATCTACGCGTTTCTGCAAAAAATGCCTTTATCAAGGCAACAACTTGTTGTTTCTGATGTTGAACGTGTATGGGTGTTTCCCAGTTCTGGGTTGCAGTTGGAAGGGCATCTGCTGTGTAAACATATGCTGGATAAGTTGGCGGTTCATTCCGCTGTGGTGACCACTGATGAATTAAAGGACTAAGCTGAAGGCAAATGAATGAAGGAACATATTTATGATATTTGTGACTGATTCTAAATTTGTGGGTTCATTTTGCATCCCCAAAATAAATATCTTAATATTTAATAAAGCAGTTCGGATTTACAACACAAATGATATCAAGTTATCTGTAAAAAATATGTTTGTATGTGTATTCTGGGACATTTTGTCTTGAAAATAATAAGGTAAATACTATATATATATATGATATGTGTGGCTGATTCTAAATTTGCAGGTTCATTTTGCATCTTCAAGACAAATCTTTTATTATAAAAAACATTTAATAAAGCAGTGTTGATTATTAACACAAATTATATCAAGTTATCTGTAAAAATTGTGCTGGTATGATTATTTAGGGATATTTTGTCTTGAAAATATTATGTAATTTTTTATATATATTTATTATAGATTCTAAACTTGCGGGTTCATTTTGCATCTTCAAGATAAATATGCTAATATTTTTTTAAAAACAAAAAAACTTTCATGAAGCAGTTCTGATTATCAACACAAAATACATCAAGTTATCTCTAGCTCTATATTTAGTGATATTTTGTCTTGAAAATATTAACTTAAAGGCTTTTATATATATTTGTGATATGTGTGGCTGATTCTAAATTTGTGGGTTCATTTTGCATCTCCAAAATAAACCTTTTATTATTTAAAAAAATAAATAATTTAATAAAGCACTTTTGATTAAACACACAAATGATATCAGGTTTGCTGTAAAAAATAACGTTTGTATGTGTTTGTTTTGTTTTGAAAATATTAGCTTTAAGACTCCCACTATAGCTACTGTATTTCTGACTGTCTCTGTCTCCTGAATCATACATTCAGCCTTAATTATCATTAAATAAAATCTAATTATTCATTTATTTATTTTCCTTCGGCTTAGTCCTTTATTTATCAGGGGTCACCACAGCGGAATAAATCGTCAACTATTCCAGCATATGTTTTACACAGCGGATGCCCTTCCAGCTGCAACCCAGTACTGGAAAACACACAAACACACTCATTCACATATATGCTCATACACTACCGCCAATTTAGTTCATCAATTCACCTACAGCACATGTGTTTGGACTGTGGGGGAAACCGGAGCACCCCGGGGGTAACCCACACCAACACGGGGAGAACATGGGAACTCAGCCAGGACTCAAACCAGCGACCTTCTTGCTGTGAGCCCACAGTGCAAACCACTGAGCCACCGTGTCGCATTAAATAAAGTCTAAATTAAATTAAATTAAATTAAATTATTATTCAATTAAAATTGTGTGCTTACACTACTAAATAATACTACTAAATAAATATTTGCATGAAACATTTACTTTCTGTATTATCAGCAACATCAGTAATAAAAAATATTAATTTTGTGTCTGTTACGACAAATTGTAATTGTAGCATTCTATTAATAAATAATTATTGACTATTAAGGGAACATGGTGGCGCAGTGGGTAGCACAATTGCCTCACAGCAAGAAGGTCACTGGTTCGAGCCCCGGATGGGTCAGTTGGCGTGTGGAGTTTGCATGTTCTCCCCGTGTGGGTGAATTGGGTAAGCTAAATTGACTGTAGTGTACGTGTGTGAATGAGTGTATATGGGTGTTTCCCAGTACTGGGTTGCAGCTGGAAAGGCATCCGCTGCATAAAACATATGCTGGATAAGTTGGCGGTTTATTCCGCTGTGGTGATCTCAGATTAATAAATGGACTAAACCGAAAAGAGAATGAATGAATATAAAATTTTTGAATAATTACAAAACATGCTTAATGTAGAAAAAAACTATAAAAAAACAATATTCCATGAAAATATAAAATAAAATAAAACAATAAATAAAATAAAACAAAATAAAATAAAAAATAAAGTAAAAAATTAAATAAAGTAAAATTAAAAATTAAATTAAATTAAATTAAATTAAAAAGTAATTAAATTACATGCACTCCGGTGCTCATGGCAACCCGAGTTTGATTCCGCCTTGCGGTCCTATGCTGATCCTTTCCCTCTCTCTGCTCCCCATGCTTTCCTGTCAATTCTCTCTACTGTCCTATGTAATAAAGGTGAAAACTGAAAAAATTATTATAAAAAAGTAAAAATATATAAAAATAAAAAATATTAAATAAAATTAAATAAAATAAATTAATTAAATAAAAAAATATATATATATAAATTAAAATTAAAATTAAATAAAATTAAAGAAAAAAAATACAATTAAAACAAAAAATGTAATAAAACATGTAATTAAAAAATAAATAAAAAAATATATATATTTTTTATTAAATTAAAATAAAATAAAATAAATTTGGGGTAAAACATCATATGGCTTGATTTTGTTTTGTAACAGACTACATAATTAAACAAATTCATAAGATCAGAAGAAAATGTGCTTGATCGCTGCCATTGGGCTATTAAAAGTTGCCAGTTTGAGGATGTCTGGATGAGCTGTTTAATAAAGTGAATTATCATCGTCAGATGGAGGAGGTCATGTTCATTTTGTTCTGTTAAACTTTTGCCTTCTTCTGGCATGTAATTGTGCAGATAAATGCATCAACCGGCCATAAAAACGGAAATTACTTCACGCTTACAGAAGACTGATATATGTGTGTGTGGCAGCGATATTAAATTGTCAATTTATCATTAATTGCCACGATCAAGACCTACAAAAAGAGCAATCACGTTGATCTGTACAGCAAATATTAAAAACAGAGGACAATTTCATCAGCATGTGATGAGCTCTGATCAGATAAACATAATAAAAAGAGCTCAGTAAAATAACAAACCAACAAGAGCATCTCTGATGAAGGTTTCATCTACAACAACATTCAGGATGAAGGTCAGACTCAAAGAACAGCTTTAATGGTCAATTATGCGTGATTGCTTTCCTTCAGGATCTATTAAGTTAATCAAAATAAATGCACTTTATGCACACAATGACTTTTATGAGGACCGTTTACAATTTCTGGACTGAATGTCACTGTCATTGACCTTAAATCATAACAGAAAAAAGCCTCTTTGAAATGCTAAAAAAATTTATAAATAAATAAAATAGGACAGCGCAGTGGGTAGCACGATCGCCTCACAGCATAAAGGTCGCTGGTTCAAGTCCTGGCTGGGTCAGTTGGCATATCTGTGTGGAGCTTGCATGTGTGTGAATGCAAGAGTGTATGGTTGTTTCCTGGTGTTGGGCTGCAGCTGGAAGGGCATCCGCTGCTGAAAACATGTACTGGATAAGTTGACAGTTCATTCCACTGTGGTGACCCCTTATTAATAAAGGAACTAAGCCGAAAAGAAAATGAATGAATGAATAAAAAAAATACATAAAGGAATAAAAACAAAAACAATATCTATATAAACAATATATATATATATATATCTCAAAGTATATCCATAAAAAAAGATTCTGCACCGACTCCATTTGTCTAAATTAAAGCTCTCTAAGATGTTCCTTTTGTAGACCCACTGTGTGATAGATGCAATTAAACCCCGGCATCGCACGGTCACATGTTTTGGAGTTGTTCTAAAAGTGTTAATTATTGGATTTCAGTTTTTAAATTAATATCAGAAGTGGTGGGAAACAAGTATTCCCTGGGCCTACTTTACCTATATTTGGTGTCAGTGATGATGCAGAATTATCTAATAATCAACGTACAGTGATTAGATTTATAACCCTTTTGGCACGTAGATTGATTTTACTAAATTGGAAACGAAAAGATCCTCCACATTGCTTAACATTAATAAAAATGTCATGTCCTTTCTGCAACTTGAAAAGCTAAGGCTTTCCCTAAAAAATAAAACAAAGAATTTCCATGTAATATGGAATCTATTTATTAAGTACCCTAACAAGGGAGCAGTGATTGAACCCTAGTAGAAACGCCTCAAGTTTCCTCCCTTATTTAGTTCTTTTATTTCATTTTTTTGCCCCTTCGCCCCACTTTTCTCAGTTTTTTTAGTTCTCTTACTCATATAATAGTAACATGATGTTACAACTTTGTGTTTAAAAGGAAAACAGTACACATGTTAAAATGTTATTATTTGTACTGATGTAAAAATACAATAAAGTTGTTTAAAAATAAATAAATAAGAAAATAAATAAATAAACAACTAAATAAATAAATAATACAACAAAAAAGCAAGTTAGGTATCTGGAACAGGAAATTATATCACTGAAAAGATGTCACTGACTGCATGTCAATATCTTCAAATATTATCAGTTAAATTGGTTCAGGTTCACTTTATTATTGTGACAAAAATGCTTGTTAATTAAAAAAAGATTAGAATGTTAATATTTATCATAAATGAGCGTACATTTGCAAAATATTATATCTGGAATATTACACTTTACACACATAAAAAATGAAGAAATTTAAAATATAGCTAAAGATAACATTTTGTAGTAAAATGATATACTTAAATGATGATAAAGATGTGTATATTTAAATAACAATATGATGGAAAAGTACTGAAAAGGGATTTCAAATACACAGTAAAAATATTTGTTAGTAACTGTGTTTTTTCCAGATTTTGTCATTCTAAAGTGTTTTCTGTTTGTTTATGGCTATGAATTGCATTATGAGACGTTGATCTCTGCTCTGTTGACTTTTTTGATGATGAAAAAAAGATTATTATATATTTAGAAATAAGACCATAAAAAGTCCAAAAATAACAGAAAAAAAGACAGTCATTTAATCACCGTGCTTTTGTACCTTAATTTTGAATTAACCATAAACCTAGTTCATTAAGGGTGCTTAATTACGGTCGTGACGGTCACGATAGCAAAGCGACAAAATGGAAAGACTTCCGCACGTCGCGGTCGATTTGCTTTTACTGAATCTTTTAGTTTTGGACATACAGAAAGCGACTTGCATCCATCTGCCGCAAAAATATTATAAACATTCAGAACATCTCACAGTGTCTGCAGAAGCTGTTTTTGGAGGAGACAAGCAGACTTCATATGAAAGCGATAGTTTGTTGTACAGTTGGCGGTTCACTTCAGTTATTTGGTACTATTGCATTCATACCAGAAGTGAACCATACCAGAGTTCGCATAAACCTTGCCCCAGACCACCTCTCTCAGACGGACTCGGGTACGGTTCTGAAGACACGTTCACACTAGCTAAACGTACTGTACTATGACGTCAAACGAACTCGGGTGCAAACCAAAAGTGCTAGTGTGAAAGCACCCTAAAACTATTATGTTAAAAAATGTGTTGAAAGAAATCTTCTCTCCTTTAAGCAACACTTGTTGCTTTTACAATATTTTTATAAAATATAAAAATATTTTTAAAGGAATTAAAAATCAATATTATTAGCCCCCTTAAGCAATATTAGTTTTGGATTGTCTCCAGAACAAACCACTGTTATATTCTAACAGTGCCTAATTACCCTAACTTTACCCTAATTAACCTAGTTAAGCCTTTAAATGTCACTTTAAGCTGTATAGAAGTGTCTTGAAGAATATCTAGTCAAATATTATTAACTGTCATCATGACAAAGAGAAAAATCATTTATTAGAAATGAGTTATTAAAACTGTTATGATTAGAAATGTGCTGAGAAAAATCTTCACTCTGCTTTAAGCAAGACTTGAAAAACATTTTGAAATGAATGTAAATTGTGCATAATTTTAACTTTGACAGATATATTATACAGTGTAGATTTGATCAGATCTGACTATTAAAAGTGCCACTTACATCCGATGAGCATGACGCAGATGGAGAAGATCTTCTCGGAGTTGGTGTTAGGAGACACGTTCCCGAAGCCCACGCTGGTCAGGCTACTGAAGGTGAAGTACAGCGCAGTCACGTATTTGTCCTTGATGCTGGGCCCGGAGCTGCGCGGGCTGCTGATGTTGTACTCTTTGCCCAGATGAACCCCGAGCGCGTGCAGCCAGCCGATGGAGCGGTTCTGCTCCACGTTCCCGATGGCATACCAGATGCAGGCCAGCCAGTGGGCGATCAGAGCGAACGTGCACATCAGCAGAAACAGAACCGCCGCACCGTACTCAGAGTAGCGGTCCAGCTTACGAGCCACGCGCACCAGACGCAGCAGACGAGCCGTTTTCAGCAGCCCGATGAGGGTGGTCTGCTGAGTTGGCTGCAGGAAAAGTGCTGTTCATTTAGCATGTGCTTTAAAAGGGCACCGTTTGCATAACACAACACTTTTATAAAGAGTTTAAAGTTGGGACAGTATGGAAAACGCTAATGAAAAAGGAAAGTAGTGATTTCCAAATGTACTTTGACTTGTTTTTAATTGCAGACAATATGAACACAAATTATTTAATGTTTTGTCTGGTCAACATCATTTAATTTGTAAATATACATCCTTTCCTGTCATTCAGACCTGCAACACATTCCAATAAAAGTTGTCACAGGAGCAGTTTCGGGCTAGTGATCAGGTAAACTGATAAAGTAATGATGTGATGTGAAACAGGTGATGTCAGCAGCTGATTGTGATTATGATTTGGTACAAAAGCAGCATCTAATAAAGGTCTAGTCCTTTAGGAGCAAAGAGGGGCCAAGGATCACCAGTTTGCCAACAAATACATGAGAAAATGATTGAAATGTGCAGAACATTTGAAAGCAGAACATCATTAAAAGATTCGAGGAATCTGGAGGAATTTCAGTGCATAAAGGACAAGGTTGCAGGCCTAAACTGAAGAACTGTGATCTCTGATCCCTCAGGTGGCACTGCATCAAGAAACCTACTGCGGCAAACCTTTGTCAAGCACCACGATACAGAGTTACATCCACAAATGCTAGTGAAAACTACTGCGCCAAAAGTAAGCCCTATGTTAACAGTGTCCAGAAGTGCGGTCAACTTGTCTGGGCTCTGAGGCATCTGGGATGGACCGCCACACAGTGGAGACGTGTACTGTGGTCAGATGAATCAGTATTTCAGCTATTTGTTCAGGAGAAATGGTCGCCGTGTGCTCCAGATCAAATAGGAAAAGGATCATCCAGACTGTTACCAGCTACAAGTCCAAAAGCCAGGGTCTGTCATGGTATAGGGCTGTGTCAGTGCCCTTGGCAAAGGTAACTTGCACTTCTGTAATGGCACCATTAATGCTGAAAAGTATATGAATATTTCAACAAGGCCACTCAAAACCCCATTCTGCACACATTACAAAGTCCTGGCTGTGAAGGAAGAGGATACTAGTACTTGACTGGCCTGCCTGCAGTCCCGACCTGTCTCCAATAGAGAATGTGTGGCACATTTTGTGCAAAATGTGACAACCGTACTGTTGCCCACCTTAATACTTGTTTACAGAAAGAATGGGACAAAATTACACCTGAAACACTTCATCACTTGGTGTCTTCAATCCCAAAATGTCTTTTGAGTGTTGTGAAAAGGAACGGCAACAAGACAAAATGGTTTTATTTTACAAAACATTACAAAACTTTTTTCAAATGTGTTGCAAGAACCAAAATTGGAATATGTGCTTATTTTGGGTAAAAACTCTATAAAAATCATAAGGAACACATTAAATAATGTTTGTTGTATTGTCTGCAATAAAATACAAGTGAAAGTAAATTTAGAAATAACTTCTTTTTTTATTTGCGTTTTTCATATTGACCCAACTTTTTCTGATTTGGGGTTGTAGTTGAAAGGGCTGCAGTTAAAAACTACTACTAATAATAATAAAACGTGTAATTTCATGTTAAATTGCATGTCCTTTTGAATAACTTAAATAAAATAAAGCATATCATATAATTCCCTGACTTTTCCTAAATTTTCGTTCCAACATTGTTATTTATTAAAATTACAAAACACAATAGTTATGATAAAACATGCTATGACTCATGCAATATATCGGCAAGTTAAATAAAAGAAGTAAAGCCCTAATTCCTCCTCACCTCAGCACTCACCTCCTCCCCGCTTCTGTAAATGAGCAGGTCGAAGGGAATGGCGGCCACCATGTCGATCAGGAACCAGCCTTTAAAGTAATGCACGGCGATGCGCAGAGGATGGCTGACCACCTCGTCGTTAGCGTTGACGTATGTGGTGCGGAAGTTGATGACAATGTCGATGATGAACATGATGTCCACGATCAGATCCACCACGTTGAGCGGGCTGCAGGAGTATCCGCAGTTCTGCATGGAGCCGTCCTCAGCGTTATCCAGCAGGAACGCAGCGGAGTACGGCGTCAGGATGGCCGTGTAGATGACCAGCAGCAGGATCAACCAGTCCCACACCGCTTTAAACGGGCTGTAGTGCAGGACTGTCCACTTGTGGATACGTGGAGCCTGCAGCTTATACTCCGGCAGAACGTCAGCGCCCAGAGACAGAACCTGCAGAAGGACACAGGACACAGTCAATGCTACTGATATTTACAAACACATTTATTGCATGTATTCAATTTAATTTGAAGTCCAATCATCCACAGAGAAAAAGATAAATAAATTGTACATATATTATATACAGCCGGGGGAAATAAGTATTGAAGACATTGTCATGTTTTTCCTGGGAATAATATTCCTAAAGAAGCTGTTGACATGGAATTGAACCAGATTTTGGCAGCTTAAAGACGCCTCTTGAATGAAGAATAAAGTCACATGCATTGCTCAGGTGTGAGTCTCACAGACTTGAACAGAGCATAAAAATCTTGAAGGTTCTGTGGGTTTTGTCAATCAGATCTGAGCTTTAATTGTATGTTCTATTGGATTCAAGTCAGGTGATTGGTTGGGCCATTCTACAGCTTGCTTTTCTTTCTCTGAAAGCATCTAAGAGTTTCCTTGGCTGTGTATTGTTTTC
>CAIGQZ010032287.1:1517332-1527332 GCA_903798205.1 Danio tinwini
AAATGTACACCCTGGTTTGATCTTCACCCTCCTGCTAATGTAGATGTTGAACTGAATCAGCTGATATTGATGGGGAGTTCATTGTGTCTTGATGAATTTATTACTCAAATTTATATGCTTATTTAAGTGATTTCAGTACTATTATTATGTATCTATCTATTGTATTATTACCCATACCTGTGGCATTATTATTGTCATTTATGTGTGCTTTGGTATATAAATAGTCACCTTGTGCAAATGCAGTCAGGGATGAGAAGAGAATTAGGGGAGAAGGATGAAATACCACAATGGGAGTAGATGTACAGTTGAAGTCAGAATTATTATCCCCCTTTGAATTTTGTTTTCTTTTTTCAATATTTCCCAAATTATGTTTAACAGAGCAAGGAAATTTTCACAGTATGTCTGATAATATTTTTCCTTCTGGAGAAAGTCTTATATGTTTTATTTCAGCTGGAATAAAAGCAGTTTTTAATTTTTTAAAAACCATTTTATGGTCAATATTATTAGCCCATTTAAGCTATATATTTTTTCCATAGTCTACAGAACAAACCATCATTATAAAATAACTTGCCTAATTACCCTAACCTGCCTAGTTAACCTAATTAACCTAGTTAAGCCTTTAAATGTCACTTTAAGCTGTATAGAAGTGTCTTGAAGAATATCTAGTCAAATATTATTCACTGTCATCATGACAAAGAGAAAATAAATCAGTTATTAGTGATGAGTTATTAAAACTATTATGATTAGAAATGTGTTGATAAAATCTGCTCTCCATTAAACAGAAATTGAGGAAAAAATAAGCAGGGGGCTAATAATTCAGGGGGGCTAATAATTCTGATCTCAACTGTATGGAAGTACAGTCATAATGGCACTTATGTTCGGTTTCATGTGCGACTGATGCTCATGCAAGTGCCCATGCTTAACGGTGATCCATCATGAATTAGTAAACGGACAATACCAAGATGCTATGACCAAAATCTCTATGCTACTGTCGGATAGACTTGAAAGTTGCTGGCATCACTACAACTGAGTGGTCAGAGAGTAAAATTTATTGCCAGCAGTGATATGATTGTATCCGCTAAAAGTGGGGTAAACACTGTATCTGCTACAGGTGGGGTAAAAAACAAACTTTCCATGACTTTTAAGATGAGAAATTTGGTGAAAACAAAGGGATATGATGTATGTAACGTACGTGACACCCAGGAGAGAGGGAGGGTATAATAAGTGTTGGCGAGAGCATCTCTGTACAATATGTAAAATCTATGGTAAAAAAACGGCAGCTGTGGTTGCCAGTATTTCACCGTAAAAAATATAGTACAAAGCATAAAAGTAATTTCTCATTTTTACAGTAAATTAATGTATTGCTTTAATTTCTAGAGGTAATGGCTGTATTTTAAATTACCAACATCTACACATCTTTTGTTACACAGATAGACAGGTTAACACAGCCAAATGCAGGTGATGATGAGAAAGTTACATAATGAACCAATGCTCATCACAAACAACTTTTCCCACAAGCAGAAAAGTGTATCAGTGTATAAAAGGTGCTCAGTGTCATTCACACAGCTATTAAACACCAGTACTGTAACACGCATGTAAGTAAAGTCATGAAATAAACATTGTTTTTCAACATTAGATGTAACATAAATCTCTAGTGTACATCACTGATAGGGAAACAACTACAAAGATCCACAGTAAGGTCAACAAAAAGCATAAAAAGTGATGTGCCATGCAGGGAATTCTGGGAGTGTCAATTTACGGTTATTCACCGTATATATTAAGGACTAAGGACTATTAGACTTTGTGCAGACCAGAACCTTTTTTCCACAACAATGTTCATTTACGCTGAGAAAAGGCCAGAGGGTTGCTGAAAAACTACTGAGAGATTTCAGCTGCTGTCTGGGTTTTCACTGCCCAAATACACCTCCCTTTCTTCATGTGTTCAATACTGTTTCCTTGTGTCATTTTATTTTATTACTCTTAACTAGACCCACACAGAATCTGCACACGTAGAAATCCACAGATTTTTTGCCCATCATTGAGTCTATTTATTTACATGTGAAAATGTGGGTAAATTTAGATTTATTCAGCTTTTAAATTAATTTCAGTAATACTATTGACTAATGTTCATATGATTTAATTTACAATACAGTTTGTAAAGTAATATTTTCTGGCTTTTAGTAGATATATTGTATGAGAGACTTGATTTGTTTACTAAGTAAGTGGATCTAATTGGATTTGCATTGTAAACATTAAATAAAAGTTAAAAAACGTATTGTTTTTCATTAATAAATCAAGTTTACAATGCATTCTTCATAAATCTGCAGATTTTTTACACAATTCTGCTCAGAAATCTACTCAGGCCCTATCATAACTTCCCTTCTAAACTAATTAGATTTGTTTTCTTTGCATCTATGGATTTCTTTACAGGCTCAAATACAACATCTGAACAGTGGAGACTAGAGAAGAAGCACTATAATCACCTCCGGGATGGTGAGTTATTCGTAAATAATGCACAGCTAAAGTAGTTCCGGTAGGTTTTGATATCAACTCGTACCACACTGAATGATTTCAGTTCACAGCTACAACAGTTAAAAATCACATCAAAACACAACAGATGTAGCCTCCTCATTTTTCCACAACTGTCTATTCAAGAGTTCACATTTAGCTGATGACTGATTAGGTAAATGTGTGTTTGGTATGCTCCACCAGGAGAGAGCCCTTAAGCTCAGGGCTCCCTCCTGCTTAGTAGGAAGAGAGCGGAGACTGAGCTTCGGTAGGTCTCAAGAACTCCCCCGGATTATGTTGGGAAAGAGGAGAAGGATAGGGGAATTCCTCAAGATGAAGATGGCTAAGGTAAGTAAATGCGGCTGTTTGTGTGTGTTTGGATTGATCTGATTGGTATATTGTGTGATTGTTAATGCGAGACTAGCCGTGGTCAATCATGATCCTCCCGAAATTAGTTTAAAAAACTTCACTAATTGCAATATTTTCTTTCTTATATTGTAAATATATAGAATCCAGGTAGATATGAACTGCTATGTCAAAAGATCTGAAGGTTACTGTAGGAATGAAAATTATCATATGCATTTGTTTATATGACAAAACATGTCTTTTTCTCCAAAGAAGGTCCATACTGACTCCAAAGGCAGATACTGATAAGATCAGGGCCTGGTGTGTGGACTTTGGGGGTTTTACAATGTGGTCACATGTTGATTGGTCAGTTTGAATGTCTCAGTATTTGGGCTTTGGTCACACGGTCAAGAAAAAGACAAAATAGTTGGTAAAGATTGCTCTGTCTTTTTCCCTGCTCTGCTCCTCTCCTGCTTTGGAGTCTATCTTATCTGCCTCTTTGAGGCCTATTTAGGGTGTACTCACATTATGTACAGTTGCCTTGAACCGGGCCTAAGCATGCTTGTCCCCCCTCGCGTCTCCCCCGACGGCCCGAACTCACATTACATTCGGCCAGGGCACGCTTACGTCATGGATGATGCGCTGTTCAGTAAGCGCTCTCGCTCAGCACAGTGGAGATTTCTTTAGTTATATGGTTTAAGTGGTTTAATATGCTGTGACACGCAGTCTAATATCTCACTGAACAGATCAGCCACTTTTGACGCTCATAAACAATCATAAAGTCCTCGTGCTGCAGGAATTAAGAGGTTTGCTGAAGGTGCAGCTGTGGTGCAGTGAGGGGTTTGCGTCTTTAATAATATACGTCAGTTTGTGTTCATTGAACAGTCCCAATGATTAATTAATCCATATCAAACAGTCCCTTAAAAGTCACATCTCACTTTCAGTTTCGAGCTTATGCGTGCTTTGCACTCACACTGTAAGCGTACTGCGCCTGAGCCCAAGTGAACCGCGCTCTGGCACACCTCTTCCAATCGGGCCAGGGCCGGCCAAGTGAACCGCGCCTGAGCCTGATTCAGAGCACTCACACTTCTCAAATGATCCGGGAAAGGGACCTGGGCACGGATCGGATAGCATAGTGTGAGTACGCCCTTACTCTCTTACTCTCCCTCGCCCTGTCTCTCCTTCTACCTCTGGTAACTTTATTTTTACATTTAAGCTGGGTAGAATTATCATCGTATGTTTTATCTTTTCAGATTTGATCATTTTATACAGTTGTTTTGTAGCTACTGCAGTTGTAACCATAGAGAATTATTGTCATTAAAT
The DNA here is from genome assembly GCA_903798205.1 of Danio tinwini. NCBI lineage: Eukaryota > Metazoa > Chordata > Actinopteri > Cypriniformes > Danionidae > Danio > Danio tinwini. The sequence continues at coordinate 1,521,509 of CAIGQZ010032287.1, forward strand.
CATTTCATTATCAAGTATTTGTGAATTACTTTAGATTTGACATCAACACCTAATTGCTCCATATGAAATACAATATAATCACATAATAGCAGCGCTCTCCCACATTTATAACTATTAATACTGCTCTTATTTCCGCTTTTGGTATAAGATTGCAGAAGGATGGTTTGACTAGAAATGTTCAGTTTTTACCATCATGCTGATCACTTTTAGTCATTCGGCAAAACCACAGTTCGAACCGCTGTAGTTAAAAATCCATTCTCACATTACAACAATACACTGTTACCCTATTAAACGTGTAAAGCACTAGCACACTAGTGAGGGAGTCACATATCGTGAGTCAGATAAGTGCAGTGTGTTGGTGTTTAAGAAGGGTTGACCTCTCATGAGCTCCGCTGATGCTCTTATATAAAGCTCTTGTGCTGCTTTAGGTGAAACTCTCTGACAGTGTTTCTGTCTTCTGCATGAGTGAAAGCTTTGATGAACAAAAGCAAAGTGCTGAGCATTTAAATCACAGTGTTGGGAAACATAATGTGACACCACAAGTACAGCACAACAAACCAGCAATGAAAACACACAGATTGTGCTCAGATTTGTATGCATTAATGATCAATGTGTTTGCTGTAGTTATTGTGACCATTTTAATTTGATGTTACACAAACATGTGTACAAACACACACATGTTAAACAATATATGTATGTTTAACTAGGTTAATTAGGCTTAATTAAGTTAATTAGTTTAACTATGCAAGTCATTGTACAACAGTAGTTAGACACGCACTGCACAACATCATCAGTAGCAGCACATCCTCAGAGTCCCATGCTCAGGCTTCTGTATGTGTGTGAGTGTTGCTGTGGGCATCAGATCTCAGTCTCAGTGGTTGTGTGGAGCGTGCGCTGGTAAACGCAGGGCATTGTGGGTCAGCAGGTGTTGAGTGCAGAGACTGCAGGCGAGAGCAGGTGGCGCTTTGACACACACACACACACACACACACACACACACACACACACACACACATCACTCCAGCCTGAGTCATCATAGGAAATGTCCTCCAGCGTCTGTCAAGTCCACGTTGAAAAGAGCAGAAACGCTGTTCGCTGCCACTCACAACTCATGACTAACACACACACACACACACACACACACACACACGCACTCTTGAATATTTTCTTTAAGATTTTTTGTACGATTTTGTTATATTTTTATTTTGTTTTACTGTCTTTTTATTTTATTATTTATTGTATCATCATACTATTATTTAGATTTTATGAAATAAAATATATTAACTGTATAATAATAATAATTATTATAATAGTAATAATAATAACTACTGATAATGATTATAATAATAATCATTATCATAATCATTATTATTATACAGTTATTATTATTATATAATTAGTTGGGGGCAACAAAGTGGTTCACTGTGTCCTCACAGCAAGAAGGTTGCTGGTTTGAGTCCTGGCTGGCGTTTCTGTGTGGAGTTTGCATGTTCTCCCTGTGTTGGCGTGGGTTTCCTCCGGGGTGCTCCGGTTTCCCCCACAGTCCAAACACATGCGCTATAGGGGAATTGATTAACTAAATTGGCCATAGTGTATGAGTGTGTGTGTGTGTGTGTGTGTGTGTGAATGATGTTTGGTCATAGGAGAAATGGTCGTGCCCAACTTAGCCTGGTTTCTCTCGAGGTTTTTCATCCTTCGCTTTCGTCAATTGGTGAAGTTTTTTCCTTGCCTCTGTCACCACTGGCTTGCATGGTTCGGGACTTGTGGAGCTGCACATCGATGGATTTGCTCTTCAGTGTTTGGGCTCTCAGTAGTGATTATTAAACCACACTGAGCTAAACTGAACTGAACTCTGAAAACTGAACTGGCACAGTTTCAATTTACTATAATCCTCTATGTGAAGCTGCTTTGACACAATCTACATTGTAAAAGTGCTATAGACATAAGGATGAATTCAATTGAATGAGTATGGATGTTTCCCAGTACTGGGTTGCAGCTGGAAAGGCATCCGCAGTGCAAAACATATGCTGGAATAATTGGTGGTTCATTCTGCTGTGGCGACCCCTGATAAATAAGGGTCTAAGCTAAAGGAAAATGAATGATTGAATGAATATTGTTATGATTATTATTAGTAGTAGTGTTGTTGTTGTTACTATTATTAGGATTAGTAGTAGTATGTAATCCTTAAAGATTGAAATTATAATGACATTTCTTCATAGTTTTATTTTTATCATTGATTTTAATATTACTAATATACTAATAAACTAATTAATGTACTAATTATTATACTAATAATTAACTAATAAATAATATAAAATTAAGCAATAAAATTAGATTTAAAAGAAGCAATGCATATACAGAAATATAAGGTTAATTTGACCGGGCATTGAAAGGTATAGCAAAACATTTTTACATTTTTAGGCACTTTTTTCATGCATTTTTACATCACAACAATATGTAAAACAATATGTTTTTTTTTCTACAACGCATTGTGTTCTGCGTTCTGATTCGTGCATTGTGTTCTGCATCCTGATTGGCTGTAGACCATTGTCAATCAATCCCCTCTGTGTCTCCTGTACCGTACAGAATGCTAGCAGTGTGACTCTGAGGTGCTGGACTGTATGTTTGCATGTTTTCTCCCCAACAAACCCCACAAGTCAACAAAACATTCTACACCTTCAAAGGCACCTGTGGCAGCACCTAAAGCCTAGTTCACACTACAAGATTTTAAACATCGGCAGATCGCTGTGCAGTTCACACTACATGACTTGATTTTGTGTCTTTTAATCACTGTGGTGTTCACACTACGCGACACTACGTAAATGATCCACAAGAGTGGGATCACACATGACATGATCTGACAACAACTCGTTCGCCAACAGTTCAGTCAAGCTACCAAACCACAGCCAATAAAATTTTAAGGGAGGAGTCGTCAGAAAAAACTAAACACTATTGGCTGCTTGTGTGCTGATGACATCACTGACAGCGTTTCAAGCTTTCAAGTGAGCATTTAAAAACATCATCAGTCAGCTGATGCATCAGCGGATCAATCACTCATCTGCAAAGTTCAAGTGGAAAGATACACAGGCATTTTTACCTACCTAAAGGCATTTCTACCTTTAATTACCATATTAGTCAAAATGACTGCATGCATGTCTGCTTCTTTTCGCTGTGACTTTATATATGCATGCATTCTTTCTTTTAAATTCATTTATTTTCTGACAGCAAAAACATACATTTACTTCAGATATATCTTTCAAAACAGCATATTCTGTGCCGTGAAATAGCTCCTGTTTGAAAATGAAAGCGAAGCTCAGACCTTTGCATGTTCTAGTATCTTAACTACATGTTTATAGGCTGTATTACCAAAAAAGATAATATTTTTTAGGGTAATGCTGTCATAAAATATGATGACATTCAAAGCTTAATTTTAATATCTCAATAGAAGTTTTGAATGTAAATATGATGTGAGAAAGGTCAGAATGACCATTTCCAATTCTAATAGTTAAAGACATTCTAGTTCCACTGTTAATATAGCCTACTCTCCTGAATGAAGCGAGTGCATCGATGCCCATTCTGGCCAATCACAGACGTTTCTGTTCAGCTCCTGAACATACGGCCATTCAGCTCATGTTGATATGCTCTCTCATTGGCTGCAGCTTGTCATTACATCTGACAGCACGTGGGGTTGAGTCGGCCGACTGCTCTGGAATATTTTGCATGCTAAATATTGGATTTCTGTCTGCGAGGTGTCGGCGACGCTTCAGCGAGCCTCTTTGATGCGTTGTTCAGTAGTTCACACATAAAGACTGCAGAGTGCCGTGCACCCGCAGATTTTTCCCTGATCACAGCCTGATCTGTCGGCGAGCTTGTTAACTTCCAAATCGGCCTCAAATCAGGCTTAAAATCCTGTAGTGGGAACTAGGCTTAAAAGGCAGAGGAAGATGCTAACCATCGCACAAAAAGTTGGACTTCGGGACGTGCTAAAGGAAGGTAAAAGGTATGCGGCTGTAGAGCGCCATTACAAAATAAATAAATGAGTATCAAATGGTTTTGGTCTTTAGTATTATTCTATAGTACTGGAGCTTTGAACTTTGAGAGTATTTAACCAAGAGAAAAGTGTGAAAATGTTCATTCCTGTCTGAGAAAAGTGTATCAAGTGTGTAGTGAGGGGTTTTACAGCCTTGAAACATCTATAATAATTGTAAAAAATAAAGATTTAGAACGGGACTCCTGTGAATAACGAGGAACCGCTGTAATTTAATTTTAAATACCATTTTTCATTATGGATCTCTTTTGAAATGCAATTAAAAATGCCATTTTCAGCATTACTACCCCCTACTACTGTCACATGATCCTTCAGGTATCACTATATTGCATTATAATTTGCTGCTCAATTAAAAAATGTTTTTAACTAATAATAGCAATGCAAAACATCATATTTCTGCTGCTTGTACTGTACTGAAGCACTGAATAAAGATGTGTGTGGTGACTGAGATGAAGCTGTGTTTACTGTGCAGACATCAGCTGGTGTCACGCCTGAGCTCTTCAGCACAGATCATCACCTCAAACTGATCCCAGAACAGTCTGTCATTCAGCACAGACGGACCCATCCCGCGTCAAGAAGACCCTCCTCGGGGACAGCAGGCCTTTTTTTAGAAACCAACACCACTAAAAAAAGCTCTTCGGATCTCCCCGCTGAAGCATGAAGATAACCCATGTCAAAACACATTACAAGAAGCCCAAAACATCAGCTGTTTATCACTGAAGCCACTGCAGATCAAGAGCTGCACACTGAAAACACTGCAGACGTGTTTTAACAAAGCATTAAAGCAAACCTTAGTAAGTCAATGGATAACAGTGGCCATTACAAAATGTCACACTGTCAATTTAGGGTCTTGCCAAGAACAGGAGAAAATGAACTTAGAAGTTAGTGCCGGCTTTTATTTTCCACTACAAAGTTTCATTGTTCTACAGACAAAAGAGCTGCAATTTAAGGTAAATGTTCCTAAGGGAGCGAATCATGATGGATTTGATGGAGAAAGTAGGACGATCGATCGTACATCGACCCAAATTGCACAGATCATCTAAATGAAGAGTCATCTGTGAAATCTAATATGGAGATAAACTCAGTCATCCATCAGGATCAGTGGAGAAATCAGGACAAGAAACTGCCACGTCTTTGCGTAGTGATGACCTTTAATGTCTTTGCATATATAATTTGTTCCTTTAAAAAAGCAGATCATATGGTAAAGTGTCCTTAAACGCATCTAAAGTCAAAAAACTTTTATTGTTTTATTGTTTATTATTTAAATATTTTGCAATGGTTTTGATAGGATTTGTTTAAACCAATGTCTGTAAGTCCCTCCCCCTTCCACAAGCCAACTCTGCTTTGATTGGTCAGCTGGACAAGACTGTTTTGATTGGTCTTTCCAAGTCTGAAAAAATTTCTGATTGTTTATGTTTCATGAGAGGCGGGATTATGCAAATGAGTTACTTTAATCATGTTGTAGTTCAGTAGAAGGGAAAAGATTCAAATATATAACCACTCATTAAGTTGATTCTGAACCGACTCTTTCCTTTAAGCGACAATATTTGTATTCATCATGCACTTTTTTATTTACATTGATTTACGTTTTATTAGAGGGGGATTATGCAAATTACTTACATTGATCATGTTGTTGTAGTACAGTAGAAGGGAAAAGATTCAAATATATAACCACTCATTAAGTTGATTCAGAAGCGACTCTTTCTTTTAAACTGCAATATTTGTATTCATCATGCACTTTTTTGTTTACATTGATTTACGTTTAATGAGAGGCGG
>CAIGQZ010032287.1:1547397-1571721 GCA_903798205.1 Danio tinwini
AACAGCAGAAGGCGCTCTAGACTAGTTTTTAACAGCAGATGGTGCACTAGGCTAGTTTTTGACATCAGATGGTGCACTACTTTTTAACAGCAGACAGAACTTTAGATTAGTTTTTAACAGTAGACAGCGCTTTAGGCTAGGTTTTTAAAAACTTGTCTAGAGCTCCACCTTCAGGTAAAAAAACTAAGCTCAGAATCTATTCAAGAGAGAAAAGCAACACATTGGAAAAAATCTCAGAATTCATGCAGAATCAATTTCTCAAACATCTTTTTGCCATGTATTTTCTAAATCCAAATTGCTAGATAAGAAAACTCTTAAACCTTGATTGGGATCATTTAGCGTCATTTAAAGCATACTGAAACATTTCAGCACCGTACAAGTTCAATATATGGTCAATTGTTACAAGTTCAATATCCACTATGGAGAAAAATCCTGCATGCGCTCCTCAAAAACCGTAACGTCTTGAATGACAGGAGCAAGAGTAAGTCATCCGTAAACTGTCATTCTGAAACTGACAACTATAATAGTGAACTACAAAAGCATGTTGTTACCTCGACCCCGTCAGCGGTCCGGCGGGCTGTTGGGTTGTGGTCCCAGCGGGTGCAGCTGGTTCTGCCAGCGTCACAGAGCGGCATGTGAGCGGAGCACTGGAGCAGCTCAATCAACAGCTCCAGCACCAGCGCTACCACCATGATCCTCAGCACCACATCGGGACGCCAAAAACGCCCTGAACAACACCGCGGCGCGCCAAACCAACATGCCAAAACACAGCGTTCACAGGCATCAACCCATAGCCACACTCTCCAGAGCGCTTCTGAAACACTTTTGCTGCACAGAGAGAAACACGCGCTGATGCCCACAGCAGTCGCTTCACATTAGTGAACACAGACGCTCTACTAGATCCTACTACTGTCAGAGAGAGAGAGAGAGAGAGAGACTGAGAGAGAGACAGACTGAAAGTGAGAGAATCCCTTAGCCAGTGAGTAAAGCAAGATTATTTATTATATGTTAATAATAAATAATAATGCCTCACGTTTATATAGTGCTTTTCTGGACAATCAAAGTGCTTTTACACATTGGTGGGTGGTGGGGGGGGGTCTCCTTATCCACCACCACCAATCAATATTCATGTAATGGATATAAATCAACAACGTAGTAGGTAGTGCTGTCGCCTCACAGCAAGAAGGTCGCTGGTTCGAGCCTCGGCTGGGTCAGTTGGTGTTTCTGTGTGGAGTTTGCATGTTCTCCCTGTGTTCGCATGGGTTTCCTCCGGGTGCTCCGGTTTCCCCCACAGTCCAAACACATGCAGTAAAGGTGAATTGGGTAAGCTAAATTGTCCGTGGTGTATGAGTGTGAATGAGTGTGCATGAATGTTTTCCAGAGATGGGTTGTTGTATGGTTACTAAATATTAATATTTAGTAACCATAAGATACAATTTAAAAGAAGCTAAATGACTATAGGCATTATCTTATGATTTCTAAATATTAATTTTAAGTAGATGATCCAGCACACAGGGGTGATTTCAGATTCAGCCACACTGCAAAAAATGCTTTTCTTACTCAGATGTTTCACTTGTTTTTAGTCCAAATATCTAGAAATTATTAAATCATGAAGCATTTTCTAGACAGCAAAACACTGTCAACATTGTTGTCTTGTTTTAAAGGTGCAGCATGTAAGTTTAACACCCAGTGGTTGAACTAGGTATTGCACTCCTAGTTCAAAACACACAAGCACAGGTTGCAAGATTGAAGACCAATAAGAGTGAGCCTGACTGTCGAGCCTAAAGGCTGAGTTTGAAATTGATATATTAGAAACGGCATCTAATTCTTGCAGCTGAACAACAGAAGACTGACAATGATCAGCGCAGGTACACCTCATGTGCTTTATTCAGTGTTAAAGGCTAATAATGTGAGTTTAAATGCTATTTTATAGGACATTTATTGCCATATACTAAAAGCAGTAGCAGCAGATAGTGGAAAATAAAATAAACCGCTTAAAATTGATATTCAGAACTGTGAATCAACACATATCAGTTATTCAGCATCTACATTTAATAATGTTGAAGAGGTTTAATATGTATTCATTAGATTATAAACCTTACATCTTTGCTGGAGTGCAGTAAGTGCAGTATACTGTCCCACCGGAGGTCAGATTTCAGTCACAGATGCATACTTTGAGAGCTTTTCTGAATGAATGAATACATATTTTCCACAAAGGCAACCCAAGGTGCTGAAATCGAATTGCTTACACTGGCATTGGGCGGGTTAAAAACACCAAAACAAAGACAGCTGTTCCGGCATGTAACGCACATTAGTAACTCAATGCAAAATATCTGACATCAGCATTGTTTTTCAGATAAACAAGAATGTTCACTGAGCATGTTTCTGAAATATTTGCAAACATATTATGGTATTTTTATCCTTCAGACGAGTCAAAACCTTACATACAGCACCTTTAAGAAAAAGTAAATCAAAACTAAGTGTCTCAAGCTATATAATCTGCCAATGGGGTAAGTAAAATAATCATTTGCCAAAAAAAAACAAAACAAAATTATTTTGCTTACCCCATTGGCAAATTATTTAACTTATTTAAAGGAAAAACTCACTTAAATGTGGCTTATTATTTCTGAAAATAAGAAAGTTGTAGTGTTTCAAGAGTTCACATTTAGCTGACGATTGATTATAAAGCTTGTTTGGCATGCTGTCTCGGGAGAGAGCCCTGAGCTCATAAGATCCTCAAGTCCAGGGCTTCCTCTCGGGTGAGAGGGGAGTTTGAGCTCAGGTAAATCTGGAGAGCTCCCCTGCTGTAGTAGCTAATGAACAGATAGTGATTGCTCCTAAGAGATAACTACTTACTAGGAGCATGTCTATGATGCCGATTTGGATTAGTCAATTAACTTAAGTTGCATGTTTTTGGACGGTGGGAGGAAACCAGGGGACCCGGGGAAAACCCATGTGAGCACGGGGAGAATGTGTAAACTGCACAGAAACATCAGCTGGCTTGGTAAGGACTAGAATCAGTGTCGTTCTTGCTGTGAGGCAACAGTGCTAACCACTGGGCCACCGTGCCATCCATCTAGGAAAGGAGGAGGAGTAGGGGTGGAAGGGGGGATTCTTTAAAATGAAGATGGCTGTTATTTGGAACTTAGGGTATTGATAGTGGCTTAGGAATCGTCTGATCGGTGAATAATCAATTGAATAATGCGGGGCAGCTGCAAGCAATCATAAGCACGTGATCCTCTTAAAATTAGTTTATAAATAAACTTCATATATCAAGAAAATGCTTCTTCATTCAAGATTTTTGAGATATTTGGATTAGAAACGAGACAAAAACTCCAAGTAAGGAAAAAATGATTCATTGGGTTTGCACAACTGTTTTAATGTAAGTGATTGCACACAATTTATATGGGCTGAATTTAAACAAATTAACTATAGTAATGTTCAACTTAGTCTGTTTAAATTCCGCCTATATAAATTGTTTGCAACCACTTGTAATGTTGTGAAGACCAATGAATCATTGTTCAGTGTAAATATAGTGGCTTATTTCTGCACTACTGTATGAGAACGGCTCTGCTGAAGATAATCGGAGGAGAAGGCAGAGACAGAGCATGTGCACAGAAACAAGCTCGTCTGAGATCTGAGATGTGGGCGATTCTACAGCACCAAAGCAAAAGATGACATCAGATGAATTAGCAGCCGAGCGCGAGCAGAAGCGTCTGGAATCGGAGCGAGAGAAATGGGTTGAGCTGAAGGCCAGTGGAGCAGAAACAATGACAAACATTCCTCCGTTCTCCTTCTGTTCTCCATCCACACCGACAACATCACACTCTCCATCAGTCTGTGCTTTTAAAAGTTCCTCCACCAAAATACAACTTAAAGAGGACCTATTAACTTTTTAAACACAGCATCAGTGTGTGAATGTAAGCAGCTTCTAACGGTAACAACTAATTAATTCTATTGTTTATAATCAGACACTCTGCAGAAACACTTTGTTTGACATACCCTTTGTACGTGTCATCAAAGGAGGAAAGACCCGCCCAATAGTGACCATCTCTCCCTCATTAGCAGTCAGACTTAAGTCGCAAAATTTAGGACTTGACAAATATCCAAAAAAGATTAGACTTGGCTTGGTGCCTCGAGACTTGACTTGGACTAGAGTTAAATGACTCGAAATAACTTGTTTTTGATAAATACATAACCGTTTGTTATATATTGTGCATTACATACAAAACCAAAAGTAAGTCATGCATGTGCAGTATGCTAATCTATTCTCAGATTGCTCCGAAAGATAGGTTCTCTGTACTGTTCCAAATAAAGCACTGCAACCAATTCCTGACTCAAGTTGATGATTTTTTAAAAGTAAGTGGATAACTCGGGATATTGTTTTGGGATATGATTCAGAGGGAGTGCCTGGCAAGTTAAAAACTAAGTAACTTTTAGTAATTTGTGGATTAGTGTTGACTGGAAATGTAAACCATTTAAAAAGTATTAGTTGGATTTAGAGAAGCAGATTTGACCTGTTCCCTAAGCACAAAGCCATTTGATTCACTAGTGATGAAAGTTTAATTTTAAATTACAGTATATATATATATTTATATATATATATAGGGCTTTACATTAACACCCGCCAACCTGCCTAATGTGGGAAGATTTCAGCTGTGGCGGGTTAGAAAACCACTCTCACCAGCCACTTTGGCTTTTAAAGGCAGGGTTCGACAATAAAGATTGCCCAATATGTGTGCAAATATCATCTTAGAATTGAGAAGCGGCATGACCAACAAAAATAGCATTCGTGAGAGCAAAAGAAATCAGGTGAATACCGAATGAGAGGATGGTTACTCGTCGCACAGGTGATGTGATGCGCGTGACTGTTTAAAAGGCATGCACGCTCCCGTTTCTGGATTTATATATGTATGTATGTAACTGTGCCTGGAAACGCAACTGCAGCGATCGGTTCTCTTTGAAATAGACTGGACAAAAAGTGATGCTCGTGCACCCACAATCCTGCGGCTTCCAAAAGCTTTAAATGTTTCTAAAATGTCTTTTTCTAAGCAGCAGCGGTTGCCGGTTTTGTTTTAACTTCTTTGAACAGAACAGATTATAGGCCTAACGTTACCTGTGTGCACTTAATCATCCTTCTATTATCACACGGTGTGTTTTTCACCTGCTTTCTTTTGCTTACGATTATTTTTGTTAATATGGTTTCATTATCATTGTTACAATAACATTGCTTTAATAAGAGATTAACTTCCCATGTATGTGTAGTTAACTAGTGATCTGAGAGACCTTCAGCCTGGACAGACTAGGCTAGTGTGCATAGTTTTAGATACATGGCAATAATTATTTTTTAAATGTAATTGTTTTTTTAAGAAAGGTTTTGTTAAATAAAAAGAGCATGTATACCGCTATATTTTGCATGTTTTGACATATTATTTAACATTTGTGGCTAAGAAATAATTATTTATTTATTTTCGGTGTGGTCAGAGATACATTGGTAAATTCTCAGTGTTGAGCTCTGAAAAGTCCTGTAAAATAAAAGTGAATTGCAATGCGACACTGTAAAACCACAGCCCATTTGCTCATGCACATTGAGCAGGGTCATACACACAAAAAAAAGTGAAATGAACGAGGAGGCATGTGGACATAACACAAAGGCTAAATCAAGTCATTTTAGCATGCCAAAGTCAATTTTATGCATATAAAATATATTTTCCCAATAACAAAATTGTGGCTAGTGAAAATGGCAAGTGGCTAATAATGTTGGAAAACTACTAGCCACAGTGGCTGGTGATCAAAAAAGTTAATGGCAAGCCCTGTATGTGTATGTATATATATATAATCAATCATCACTTTAGAATTATAAGGTTCTGTCTGACATTTTTGTCAAAATTGAGTTATTGACATTCTTATTAAATGACAACTTATTTACATTATGAGATGTTTTTTTAATAAGTTGTTTACATTTTAAGACATTTTTTATTTAAAAAAAAACCAAATGTTACACACATACTGTTTGCTATGGAATGTCAAAATCTCAAAATCATTCAGAAAGCAGAGAGAACCTTATAATTCCAAGTTGATGATATGTGTGTGTGTGTGTGTGTGTGTGTGTGTGTGTATATATATATATATATATATATATGTACATAATTGCAAAAGAAATCGCAGAAGTTCGAAAATCATCAAACATTTGACTGACTTGAGAGTGACTTGCTAGACCAAGCTACGACTTGACTTGAAGTAAGCAGCGACTAGACTTGACTTGGGTCAGACAAAAATTGACTTGACTTGCTTGAGACTTGAAGGTTATGACTCGAGACTTGCTTGTGACTTGCACATGCCTGACCTACTCCCACCTCTGATACATACATACATATCTAATTTTTGTATATAAAGTATAAAATAGTATATATAAAAATTAAGGGAACACTCAAAAATGTATACTTGTATAGTTTATTGTTTCAGTAAAATGTAATTTTGCTTTGTTTATTTATTTATTATTATGTTTTTTGTTGTATTTTGGTATTTCTACCCAATTTAAAATAAAAATGTTGTTAGAGCAAACATTGCCACAAAATAACAAATAAAAAACTTGTCATGCTTTCAGACATGCTTTCGTTTTTTTTTTAACAATATTTAAATTTCTACAATCCCAGTGTTTCAACTTCATACAGTAAATAGTCATTATGTGATGTAATACCATGTTATCACATAAAGATATGCATATTAACTTTTCTAACCATTTATAGTTTTCAGAATGGTTCTCTTTTAATTTGGAAGTAATGTTATCAGACTTTTACTGCATAACATATACTGTATAATATTGTTTTACTCAAACCAACACCACAGACAAACATACAGAGAAATTTGAACTGGTCTCATATGTATGTTTTTCATGAATGTTCTCCTAAAATTTGCATAAAATGTCAATTGGCTTTTAGAGGTTTTTGCATCTAAAGTCTTCATATATATATATAATATATATTCATTTTTAGAAAGAAATATATAAAAATAATGCATTTATATGTTTTAACTACTGTAATAACCTAACTAAGAGAAAATATGTTAAGAGGATCTAGTCAGTGTGTGTGTGTGTTCATCTCTCCACTGAACACATGAAACAGCACAACTCAACAGACAAATATCTATTAATAGCATTCGGCTGCAGAGTCGAGAACTAACATGACAAACAAATGCTCACGGCAAAGTTACAACAGCAGCACACACACACACACACACACACACACACACACACACCCATTGCAAACAATGCTGTTTCTCTGCCTCTGCTGTTCATGTGTGTGTGTGTGTGTGTGTGTGTGTGTGTGTGTGTGTGTGTGTGTATCTGTATGATGAGCTGATGTTTGTGTGTGTGTGTGTGTGTGTGTCTCAGATCTCAACTACTGTAGGTCTCGCACTGGCCAAAACAGAAAAGTATCACTCGATTCAAAGGTCAGCGAGTAGCTCGTTCGTATGCATTATTGAACTCATTACAGCAAACACTTGCATATGCTAATGAGTAATCACAGATATGCATATGTAAATGAGGAATAGAGCACATCTGCAAGGAATCTGCTCACTGCACACTTCACTCCAGTGAAAATATCCCCAAACTCACTGATGATTGGTCACTGGTTATGTTGTCATGGTAACAGGCTCTGTAGAACGGCACTGCATTTAACTGGACTACACACACATTTACCTAGATATGCAAATGAGGCTGTTTATATACTGTCATTGAGAATTAGTTGTGATTTTTAGATTTTCTCGATTATTTCTATATATTTTGATCAGGTTTAGTTGTGTATATTGACTTTTATTTCAGTTTTATTTGAGTTACTTTTCTATATGACAATATAAGTAAATATAAGTGAATAACTTTCACAAGAAAAGTGTCCTTGCATTGTAATTCAGCTTTGTGTAATCATTTCTGAGTAAAATAAAGATGTAATTTTGAATCATTTGTGTTTCAATCATCAAATTGAAAGTACAGCTCAATGCATTGTGGGCCATGCAATGCAGTTCATTTATGACACATTTTTACTGTCAACCCATGTATTACACCCAGAAATGCACATAATGTAGGTTATTTTTGAAATACAGGTTAGATATAGGGCTGAAGGATGATGATAGAAGTCATTTCATGTCCTGATAATGATATACAGTAATAAACATTTGAAGTGGATCAAAAAAGTTTCAATATTGTTAAGAAGACAAGAATGTGTGTTGTTAAATCAGAAATAAAGTACACAAGATCTGTAGAGCTGTGCATCGATGGATTTGCTCTTCAGTGTTTGGACTCTCAATAGTGATTATTAACCCACACTGACCTGAACTAAACTGAACTGAACTTAAACTCTGAAAACTGAACTGACACTGTTTCAATTCACTATAAACTTCCATGTGAAGCTGCTTTGACACAATCTACATTGTATAAGCGCTATACAAATAAAGATGAATTGAATTGAATTGAACAAGCTGTCACTGGGGTGGTACCTTTTCAAAAGGTACACATTTGTACTTGAAGGGTCCATATTGATACCTCAAAAGTAAATATTAGTACCTATACATTTTAAGAGGAACACTTTTGTACTTTTTAGGTACTAATATGAACCCTTGAGGTATTAATAGGGACCGTTTAGCCACAAATTTGTACCTTTTGAAAAGGTACCACCCCAGTGACAGCTCGTGTATCTTTATTTCTGAGAGTGTATCGTATATAATGACAGCATGCTAATTAAAGTTTTGATTCTCTGCCCGAGCCCATACTTGACCCTCGGGATGGGCCGATATTTCCTGTCACTGTCTTTGGGGCGAGTCGTGATCAAGCATTTGTCTTTTTTTTTTTTTTTTTACTTAATTAGCCTAATTGGGTGGAAAGCTTGTTAAGCTTTTAATTATTGTATAATGTCAGCCTTATATAAGTCAGCCTTAGCAATACTTGTGTGGGTCTACAATGTTGCACACAATGTGTGTCATGCACAGCAACGGCTTCTGCAACAGCATCTCCTACACTGGCACACATTCACACCGCACGCACAAGCTACAAGAGTGGATACTCACTGAAGCTAAGCAGGGCTGAGCCTGGTCAGTAGCTGGATGGGAGACCACATGGGAAAACTAGGTTGCTGTTGGCAGTGGTGTTAGTAAGGCCAGCAGGGGGTGCTTAATCTGCAGTCTGTGTGAGTCCTAATGTCCCAGTATAGTGAAAGGGACACTATACTTTCAGTGAGCGCCGTCTTTCGGATGAGACGTTAAACCGAGGTCCTGATTCTCTGTGGTCATTAAAAATCCAATGGCACTTCTCGTAAAGAGTAGGGTGTAACCTAAGTGTCCTGGCCAAACTCCCTCCATCAGCCCTTACTGATCATGGCCTAACAATCATCCCTTATTCATCGAATTGGTTCTATCATTGTCTCTTTACTACCCCTACAGCTGGTGTGTGGTGAAGCACTGGTGTCGTTGTCCTGTTGCTGCCGTCACATCATCCAAGTGGAGCTGCACACTGGTGGTGGTGTGGAGAGACCCCCTCATGATTCTGAGGTGCTTTGTGTGTATGGCCATACATGATAAATGTGCTATATAAATACACATTACATTACACAAGTAGAGTTAAAGCGGCGCGTAGAGCAGAAACAGTGCATACAAATCAGTGGATCTTATCGCTGCATTTATTGGGTAAAATTGCTACTTTTTACTGTCATTCATTGTGTTTTGGTCATTATCAATGCACTGTCACTTTAATTGAGCGTGAGCAGCAGCAAAAATAGACTCAGTGATGAAAAGATTGTAGCTCTGCTGCTTCAGCTCTGTTTATGCTATGTACTGGCGCGCTGCTTCTGTGTGCGGTATGACAGCTCTTATCTGTTAACATGGACGCCGGAAAAAACACGCTCTGCTCGCACATGCCTCAGGGCAAATTTCTGATTAAAAAATGTAGAAATATAAAATAAGGGTGACAGTGGCGCAGTGGGTAGCACGTCCGCCTCACAGCAAGAAGGTCACAGGTTTGAGCCTCGGCTGGGTCAGTTGGCATTTCTGTGTGGAGTTTGCATGTTCTTCCCGTGTTGGCGTGGGTTTCCTCCGGGTCTCCGGTTTCCCCCACAAGTTCAAACACATGCGCTATAGGGGAATTGGGTAAGCTGAATTGTCTGTAGTGTATGAATGTGAATGAGCGTGTATGGATGTTCCCCAGAGATAGGTTGCAGCTGGAAGGGCATCTGCTGCGTAAAACATATGCCGGATAAGTTGGCGGTTCATTCCTCTGTGGCAACCCCTGATTAATCAAGGGACTTAACCGGAAAGAAAATGAATGAATAAATGAAATATAAAATAAGTATGAATAAAATATACAAACATTTTCAAATACTAATGATTACAGGTCCAACATGAAAAGAAATAAAAATATCCCTAACTTAAATACAAAATGTAAACAGTGTACTTTCAAGATGGCAACTTTCTCATTATGCCGTTATTCATGTTTCTGTCTGCACCGCTGTAATGGCATATAACATTGTGCTCATATAAATTATCAAAATGTATTTCCGTATACACAGTGACAGTGCTCAGTAGGTAGTGCTGTCGCCTCACAGCAAGAAGGTTGCTGGTTTGAGCCTCGGCTGGGTCAGTTGGTGTTTCTGTGTGGAGTTTGCATGTTCTCACTGAGTTTGTGTGGGTTTCCTTCGGGTGCTCCGGTTTCCCCCACAGTCCAAACACATGCACTACAGGTGAATTGGGTAGGCTAAATTGTCTGCAGTGTATGTGTGTGTGAATGAGTGTGTGTGGATGTTTCCCAGTGATAGGTTGTAAAACATGTGCTGGATAATTTGGTGGTTCATTCCGCTGTGGCGACCCCGGATTAGTAAAGGGACTAAGCCGAAAAGAAAATGAATGAAAGAATGAATTTCCTGTTTCGACAGCACATAAAATGAAACTTTTGCCTTTTATTTTGTCCACATACACCCATATATATTGTCCATATATATCATCATCATCATCATCATCATCATCATCATCATCATATTGCACAGCTCTCTAGTTAACATACAGTAGTGGTGTGAGTTGGTTTGAAAAGCAGGTGTCTGACTTTAAAATACTCTCTCTCCCTTTCTGTCTTGACATCCTTCGGCCTCAATCGCAGCTGACGTGTGTGTGTGTGTGTGTGTGTGTGTGTGTGTGTGTGTGCCGCAGGGTGTCTATTATACAGCCCTAATCAGCCGTGAGTCTGCAGCACACTGACTCACACTAGTGTTTGTGTTCTTCTGCTGGAATCAACAACAGATTCCTGACAGACTACTACACTCCTGCTCACTGATGCTAAGTCAAGCATTACCAGCACTCCCGCTAGAATTCAGCTTCACAACTCAGCCATGAATGATTCCTCAGATCATCTGTGTTTGTGGGGAGACAACAAACATGAAGTAACACCCCTATTCCCAGCAACCCCCTAGCAACCACCAGAACACCTTAGCAACCTCTTAGTATATCTTCACAACAAAAAAGCAAACACGTGAAAATCTTAGCAAGCCTTTAGCAACTATCCAGAGCATCTTAGTAGCATCCTAGTGCAATATTACAGCCACTAGCAACCACTAGAACATCTTAGTAACCACACAAAACATTTTAGCAACATCCTAGTAACTAACCAGGGCATCTTAGCAACACACTGGCAATCTTCCAGAACAGCTTAGCAACTGCTCAGAACTTCTTAGGAACCTCTGAGTTCATTATAACAACCCCTAGCCACCTCCTAGCCACCACCCAGGTTTTAATAACCCCGGCAACCAATAGAATGGATTAACAACAACCACATACAACATGTCAGCAACCTGCCAGTGACCCCCAAGAACATCTTACAAACACCCTGGTTACCTCCTTGAACTAGTTAGCAATCCCTTAGCAACTACCCAGAATCTACTTGGCATCCTCTTAGCAGTGGTGGAAAGAGTACTAAGAAAATCATACTTAAGTAAAAGTACCATTACTTGCTTAAAAATGTAGTGCAAGTAGAGTAAAAGTATCTGCTGTGATTATTACTTAAAGTATGAGTAAACAGTAGCCCTATTAAAAGTACTCAAGAGTAGTCAGTAATGAGTATTATGCTATAAAAAGCTAATCACCAATAACAAATCGATGACGATGATATTTGGTTGATTTTAGGCTGTGTTGGAAAGTGACCAAAATCCAACGTTGATCCAACATCTTAAACCAACGTCAATCCAATAAATTACAAATATTTTTAAGGAAAAACCTCTCCTGACCTTTTTTATTGAACGTGAATGGAATTGATTAGATGTTCCAACAGTATTAAAGGGGACCTGTTATGCCCCTTATTACAAGACGTAAAACAAGTTTCTGATGTCCCTAGAGTGTGTATGTGAAGTTTCAGCTCAAAATAGCCCACAAATTAGTTATTTTTTTGAGCTACAAACGCCTATGGGCTCACGTAGAGGTAGTTTCAAAATGGTTGTCTTTGTGATACACTTAAAATGTCAAAAGCAGTGGTTCAGAAGTGCATCATAAAACACCCCATTTATAATGCCTTTTAGTCGCTGACATTATCTTTGGCCAGTAGGGTACAGAAACTCTAATAGCGGACGGCTGCTTGTCACTTAGGGCTGTCTGTGGTTGTTGCCGCACAATAATAATGATTGTTAACTTAATGCAGGTTTAATTGTTATACGATTAAATGGCGACAAGAGATTCTTTTGTAAGGATTTGTATTGATTGAAATAAAATAAGATTGTATAAGATTGTTAAAATTGGAATCCATGTGATATTTTCCTGCTTACATGTACATAGGCAATATCTGATTTGTGCTACATGGGAGAAAAAAAATCTGAATTGAGTCACTTGAACTATGCAGTGTAAATGCAGCCTTTTATTGACATTCTCCCATTGCACGTGTCATCAGAGGGGGAAAGCTCCGCCCACTAATGACCATCTCTCCCTCATTAGCATATGACGTTAGTCTTGTTTTTGAATCTGCCACTATGCTGACACACAAGTATTTGAAGCTCCGCCCTTTTTTGAAAAGAGCCCAATCTCATTTGCATTTAAGGCGACAGTCACTAAAACACCACAATTAGCATCAAAGCCTAAAAGGGTGTATTTCAGAGAGTTTGAAAACAGTACACACTCTAGAGACATCAGAGACGCATTTTATATATTGTAAAAATGAGCATTATAGGTCGTTTTTAAAGTGCAACTCATCACACCCACCACTGATCTAATGTCAGTTATTTGGAGTAAAAGCTCATCAAACACCCAGGTGAATCTGCAGTGTGAATGACTGCATTTAAAGTCTCATATCAGCAGAACAAATGTTTTAGGAACAGTGTGTGTGTGTGTGTGTGTGTGTGTGTGTGTGTGTGTGTGTGTGTGTGTGTGTGTGTGTGTAACGCTCACCGCCGGTTGCCTAGTTACAGCTGAGCAAGAGTAACCTCTCCAGTCTAAATTTAAGCTCTGAAAGTGTACGCAGGTAAATAACACATCCGACAATCAGACATGAGATCTGGTCCACAGAAAACATCACACAGTAAATCTGCAAAGGTCAGATATATCAACATCAACACATCTGAGCTGCTCCACACATCCAGACCAGAACTCAAGCTCAAGCGGTGACTCACGGCGGCTATTTCTGAGTTTTACTAAGGTGTTTTCTGAGGACAAAACTGTTGCTTCACTGACACACTGAAACGGAGAGCTCTATCAGGCCCACTGAGAAATGAAAACTAGATCAGGATTCACATTTAGATGGAAGTTAAAGTCAAATGAGATTAAACTAAATTCTTTAAAATTTACTGTATTGTTAAAGATGCTGTGTGTATGTTTTTGACTCTTCTAAAGCATATAAATACCATAATATGTGTGCAGATAAGAAACATTGCAAGTGAACATACTTGTTTAACTGAAAAACAATGCTGAAGTCAGATATTCTGCTTTGAAAATGGTTTTTCCGTGCCGGAACGCTGTCTGTGTTTAGGTCAATTTAACCTGCACAATGCCAGTTTAGCCAATTATAATTCAGCACTCCGGGTTGCCTTGTTGGAAAACAGCGTATTACATTCATTCATCATTCAGAAAGACTCTGAAAGCATGCATCTGTGACCGAAATGGACAGTATCAGATGTGGAAATGAGACAGATTCAGTTCCACATGAGGTTATTAATTAGCAAATGATATAAATATTACGAACATAAACATTAGGTGAGCAGGTTACATTGTAACCGTGTGTCCTAACAACACGCTTTGTGACGAGATACGCAGTGATGAGCAGTTTGGCTGTTTGCACCAAACAAACACAACAGAAATGCAAATACAGCCATTCAGAAGCACAGAATATGCACTCACTCACCAAACGGTAAGGTTTAGAATCTATTCAAACTTACATTGTAAGCATTTAGCACTGAATAAAGCACACAAGGTTTACCTGAGGTGATCACTGTCATAGGTTTATGTTGTTCAGCTGTGAGAAATAGAAGCCGTTTCTTATATATTAATTCAAGCTGTTGGTTAGAAGCAAAACTTCTTTTAATATGGAGAATATTTCCTCTATCGCGTGTCGTTGCTTTTATTTAGAACACAGTGTAAATCACTCGCTCCTGTGCTCAATCTGGCAACCCACACTTGCGTTTATTTTGATCCAGGAGTGCAATACCTAGTTCAACCACTGGGTGTCAAACTTACATACTGCACCTTTAAATGACAAATTGTCCTAAAATTTGCAGCAATATTTGGGGGATTTTTTGTGTTGATTTGCAATAAACAAATATAATAATAGAAATATAGCTGCAAGCAGCAATTATCGGGGCCAAGCAGCCCAGCGGCCACAAGCACGGCAACAAGTGTTTTGGCAGCATGGTCTGAGCCAAATTTGGTGTAAATTGGGCTAACGATCTATGGAAAGTTTAAAACAACAGATTTTCAAACTAATTCAAGATGATGGGCAGGAAGTCGTGTCAATTAGGGAATACATTATATATATGATCCAGGGAATCTGCAAGACCAGTCTCATGACAATAAACAAAACTATTCAAAAGTCATTTGAACAAATGTTGTATGATTTCTATTGATATAATTTAATTGTTTGTCAATTTTACCCAGAAGGTGGAGCAAACTGATGTAGTCTGGTCAATGTCAGGTCTAGATCACACACATGACGTGTGGTTTCAATACTTCAAACCACTGCAGTGATTCAGCCTGTAATGTCATCTGGCAGCATCACATCAAGTTTGTGCATATGCTAAATTGTCTATTGACATGAACTTCATACATTTTGGTCTACATGGTCTGAAAATGATCCGAGTCAAATTTGGTGAAGATTGGACCAACAGTCTAGGAGGAGTTAAAAAAATTATGGTTTGAAGAAAATCTAAATGGCGGACAGGAAGTTTAGCTGATTATGCCATAAGTGGTTTCTGTGTTGTCGGCATGACCCAATGAATAATTTAGGACTAATTTCATTAAAATAAACATATGCAGGCAAAAGTTATTACAAAATTTGTAAGTTTCATTAATAATGGCTAATGAATGCCTTATAACTCTTGACCCATAGGTGGCGCTGTCACCACATTTTTTTGGTGTAGTCAAGTTGAGGCAATAATGACAGACCTAAATTTGGTGTCATGGTCTTTAACTATTGCAGAGATACAGGCCATGGTTGTGATAACACACACCAAGTTTGGTGTGAACACGTCAATGCGTTACGGAGATAACACCGTAAGTAAATTTTCACAAGCTCTACTTTAAATTTGTTCACAAGTTAATTGAAAACGGTTCATCTAATCAACTTGCGTTCAACAACTTTTGGTCAGCATGGTCTGTAGATCTTGTGATTCAATTTAGGTGAATATCAGACAAACGACCTAGGAAGAGTTTGATCAAACAAGTTTTACGAAAAATTTAAAAATAGCGAAAACAATTTCATGATGTCACAGGGTGACGTTTAAATCGGCCTGAGCCAATGAATCAGAGGACAAAGAAATTTGACTGTAGCCCATTCAGTTCAAAAGTAATAAAGATAAACATAAGTGAAACTTTGGACAAGTGGTGGCGCTAAAGAGCTGTGGTTGAACATTACACTGTCCTCTATCAGTGCGCCAATGTTTGCGCAAATGCCGCAAACGGTTCATAGGGCTACCATAGACTCCCAGAGTGGAGGAAGAGGAAGATGAAAAGGAAGAAGAAGAAGAAGCCGAAGGAATAATAATAAGAACCGGAACGGGTGCTTGGCCCCTAAAAATACCTTTGCATGTTTATTACATTTTATTTAAATGAAAGTAAAAGTCAAATGAGATTAAAGCAATTTAATCCAATTTTACAGTAGTTAAAAAGATAGAGCAGCCAAAACTGAATTCATCAGTACCTCCAGGATTTAGCAGGACTTTTTCAGAGTTTTGTGGACTAAATGACAGATTTTTTGTATTTGTATTTGTGCCATCTTTTGTATTGATTTGCAGTTAAAAAATTAAAATTAAATAAAATACCACAGACAGTATTTATTACATTTGTTGGATGAAAGTAAAAGTCAAATGAGAATAAAGAAAATTAATCAAATTTAACAGTATAGTTAAAAAATAGATCACTCAGAACTGAATTTACTCACCCTTTACTTGTCAATAAATCTTCTGTACAAAAAAAAGATATTTAGAAAAATGTTGGAAGCCGATAATCATTGATTTTAATAGTATTTGTTTTTCCTACTTACATTCTTTCTTCAAAATATCTTTATTTGTGTACAAAAAAAGAAGCTCATAAATGTTTGGAAGCACTTGAGGCAAAAATGAGTACATGTTAATTTTTGCGTGAACTATCCCTTTCATTTTCAGCATCAGCTAGGACAAACTTCATTTCTTTTGTTATTAATGATCTGTTATTTATTCCTGTTATTCCAATGCATTCTAGTGGCCAATTCAAACTCTCAAGGAAAATGAATAAATAAATAAAAGCTAATTTTTAACGTGCACACGACTGCTGGTTAGACAGAACAAGCTAAGCACATCAGAGACAAATTTGACACAGTTTCTTCACTGAGCCTGAAAATAAGTGGGAGAAATGATTCGCTGGCAGAATAACCCTGTATTTGGTTTATAACTCTACTCTTTTTAATGCAGCTTTGCTCAAGTTATAAATCATCTGTCGTGGTTAGAGGGATGAAGAAATTGCAAAGCCCGCAGCCGTCTATGAACTCATCTCAACCTGATCTCATTTACTAACCCAGAGTTTTCTTCTGTTCTCTTCACAATACGCAGAGAGTTTTATCTTCTACTCGTTTCACACATGCTTTCTGTTATTGATGCTGCAATAATATGGGTTGCAAAAATACATTCATGAAATAAATACAACTGAGCTCTCCATCTAGATCCACTGTGAAGACAAGAAAATATACAGGATTCATGGTTAGATGAAGGTTAATTAAAATGATATTCATTTTCTGCTTCAAAACGTAAAAAAAACTATTACTCAAATAAAACGTTTTATAAATTTTTTATTAAAAATGAAAATGTATTATTTATATATTTTTTAATAAATAGTTGTTTAATAATTTAAATATTAGTTTAATAGTTTTTAATTTAATAAAATAATTTATTGTTTGTTATTGTTTTTTAATACAATTAATTATTTAAAAAATATTTAACAAATTGTTTTTTTAAATTGAATAATTTTATAATAATAATTAAATAATTTTTATTTAATAAAATAATTTAATATTTTTATTATTAATACAATTTATTCTCTAATAACTATTTAATACATAGTTTTCTGTTTATTTCTTTTAATAATTTGCTAATATTAATTTAATGATTTTATATTTAATGATGAAAATAATTTAATGCTTTTATTGTTATTTAATACAATTTATTATCTAATAATTATTTAATAAATATTTTTTTGTTTCTGAATAATTTAATAATACTTTTTAATTTAATGAAATAATTTTATATTTTATTATTATTCAATACAATTTATCATTTAATAACTATTTAATAAATAATTTTGTATTTCTGAATAATTTAATAATAATAATCTAATTTGTATTTAATAAAATTATTTAATATTTTCATTATTATTTAATAGAATTTAATAATGAATAATTATTTAATACATCACATTTTTATTTTTGAATATTTGAATAATAATAGCTAGATTTTTATTTAATGAAATATTTTAATAATTGTATTAATATTTAATACATTTATTATTTACGAATTATTTTAACCTATTTAAATGTTTATTCAAAATCAAATTTAAATATAAATTAATGAAATAAATGTTTAAACATATTTTCAAAGTAACTAAGCTCTCCAGTTTACAGTAAAACGATCAAAAAGTAATATTAAATTAAAAGAATAGATTTTGAAAAATAAGATTGCTCTTTTCTCTTCACAATTTTATCTTTGCGTCTGGTCAGTCATTAATAATACAGTGTAAAAATCATTAGTTGACTTTATTAAAAAAGAATCTGTACAATTTGCATAATTATAAACATTAAGTCAGGTCAACTTAAGAGTTCCAAGTTACAATGGGTTTACTTACACTATCTTCAAGTAAAGTCAACTTGTTGCTTTTAAGGCAATTGGTTTACTCGCTGTAAGTAACTAATCACTTTTTATTTTTAAAATATTTATAAAAATATAAAAGGAAATACTTAAGGAATAATTTATGATAGACCGTTTAATTATTACTAATCAATGCACACAGGAGGTGGTGATATGTTATCGTTATGTATCATTTAGTATACATATTTAGCTTATGGTTGCTGTGTGTTTATATGTGCATTATAATTACTTTATACTTACAATAAAACTATGTATGTTATACACATCATTTAACCTAAAACTAGAAGCTAAAATTCTGTCCTTTTTTGGCTCTAATTTTTTTATCACTATTGCTGCTCAATTTAGTGAGCATTTTAGGCCCTGTTTATGAATTATTTGTCTTTAATGCAATCCAGATTATGCCAAAACTACCTTTTTCCCTTTTGAAATACAAAATTTCCTCCCTAAGTTCACCTAGACCATACAAAGTTAAATAAAAATCTACAATACACCAGAAAATATAGTAGCATTTTGTCAATGAGATGTAATGGACACTTAAAATGAAGCAGTGTTCAGGACAGCTGGTGTAAGCAGTCCAGACAGACATCATATGTCATAAAACCAGAAACTCAATCACTATGAAGGAAACCTGACATAATAAAGCATGAAGAACAGACAGAAAGAGCAGACTGTTCCTCGTTTATCTGGACTATGAGCTTCTGAAACACACATCATCAGCACAACACCACATATAGAACCCCTCCAGAAACATCCAAGTTCATCACAATCACAAAACAAAACACATATCAATTATTAGACATTACTTACTGACTGTATTGTGGTGTATTGCTGCTTATACATGCTGAATGCTTAATTCTGATTGACTGATGAGCACTCTAAGGTGTTTGGTTATTGTCAGATAAAAGCACAGCTAAAGTAGTTCAGGCGGGTTTGGAGTGCATTACAGCTCCATATCACTCCGCTGAATGATTTCTTTCACAGTCAAAAATCACATCAAAACACAACAGATGGCTTTGGAGGAGATGTGGAAGAAACTAGTGCTACACATTTGAAAACCTGAGCTTCTGAAACACACGTCATCAGCACAACACCACATATAAAACTTGTAAAAACCCCTCTCTAGAAACATCCGAGCTCATCACAATCACAAAACACATATCATTTATTAGATCCTATTTAAATGAGTAGGTGCTGAGTCGTTCTCACGTGTGATTAACTATAGGGGTCGTCAAACAGATCATTAGCATATGGAGATTACAGCCTGCGGGTTCATCATTACAGATATTAATAATAAAGCAAAGCACAATAATATTCAGCACATGCCACAAAACTCAAATTAAAAGTTTAGATGAACGACGCATTCTGCAATTCGATAAATCATGTTGAAGCACGTCAAACCTTCAGGCACTGTTAAAATTAATGTAAAAATGTATAGTGAGTAAAGCTGTTATGTAATTAATTGTAATACACTGATTTTACTCTCGCCTTGTGTGTGTTGATTTTCAACCCCGTTTATGCATTTTTTATATTTGTTTATTATCTGTAAATGTTTGCACACACTTTTTGAAGCTATGTATAATACTTCAGGTGGAACTAGGGCTTTGTGATATTGGAAAAATCTAGCATTGTGATATACACTCACCGGTCACTTTATTAGGTACACCTTACTAGTACCAAGTTGGACCCTCTTTTGCCTTCAGAACTGCCTTAATCCTTCGTGGCATAGACTCAACAGGGTATTGGAAATATTCCTCAGAGATTTTGCTCCATGTTGACATGATAGCATCACGCAGTTCCTGCAGATTTGTCGGCTGCACATCCATGATGAAAATTTCCCGTTCCACCACATCCCAAAGGTGCTCTATTGGATTGAGAACTGGTGACTGTGGAGGCCATTTGAGTACAGTGAACTCATCGTCATGTTCAAGAAACCAGTCTGAGATGATCAAAGCTTTATGACATGGTGCGTTATCCTGCTGGAAGTAGCCATCAGAAGATGGAGACACTGTGGTCATAAAGGGATGGACATGGTCAGCAACAATACTCAGGTAGGCTGTGGCGTTGACACCATGCTCAATTGGTACTAATGAGCCCAAAGTGTGCCAAGAAAATATCCCTACACCATTACACCACCACCAGCAGCCTGAACCGCTGATACAAGGCAGGATGGATCCATGCTTTCATGTTGTTGATGCCAAATTCTGAGCCGACCATCCGAATGTGTCAGCAGAAATGGAGACTCATCAGACCAGGCAACGTTTCTCCAATCTTCTGTTGTCCAGTTTTGGTGAGCCTGTGTGAATTGTAGCCTCAGTTTCCTGTTCTTAGCTGACAGGAGTGGCACCCGGTGTGGTCTTCTGCTGCTGTAGCCCATCTGCCTCAAGGTTCAGAGATGCTCTTCTGCAGACCTCGGTTGTAACAAGTGCTTATTTGAGTTACTGTTGCCTTTCTATCAGCTGGAACAGAACTGCCACTCACTGGATATTTTCACTTCTGCAGACCATTCTCTATAAACCCTAGAGATGGTTGTGCGTGAAAATCTCAGTAGATCAGCAGTTTCTGAAATACTCAGACCAGCCCGTTTGGCACGAACAACCATGCCACGTTCAAAGTCACTTAAATCCCCTTTCTTCCCCATTCTGATGCTCGCTTTGAACTGCAGTAGATCATCTTGACCATGTCTACATGCCTAAATGTATTGAGTTGCTGCCATGTGTTTGGCTGATTAGAACTTTGCATTAACGAGCAGTTGGACAGGTGTACCTAATAATGTGGCCGGTGAGTGTATATTGTGATATGAATACGATTTCACCAGATGACTTAATATCTCTATTTGGAAATAATTTCTAATGCTAGATCTGTAGCGGGAGTGCTATCTATAATCTTTTTGGGGTCCCCCGACACATTTTCCTTGTGGTTTTTGCTGCTATTTGTAGTGCATTTCTGTATTTGCATGTGTTGTGAGTATTTTCATGTATAACAAACTACACATACATTCAAGAAAAATATACAATTAAAATAAAGTTTTCCAGAATCTAACAGTATTCAAGTACAGTAACTGAATGATAAAAATAAAAACAATTCAATAAAATCATCGCAGTAAGGGTCACAATTGGTACAATTTCCTATACCTGAATGCTGTTAAAGTCATTATACAATCACAGGCATCAAAACTAGGGGTGAAACGGATCACTGTTGATCCATGATCCGTACGGATCACAACTCACGGTTCGTAACGTACGTGACCCGTGGATAAAAAATTTTTTTTTAACTTGTCAGTTAATCCAACATTTATAATCATTGCAGAGAGATTGCTTCACGCGTCATTCAAATCGCATGCATAAAAGCTTTTAGCCTTCCCTGTAAGATATAATGATGACGGGAAAAGTTGTGGTGGGACCAGGGCTTAATTTGTGCTGGAACACTGCGGATCCGGCATCTCTGAAATCTGATCCGGCACCTCATTTTACCGATACCCCTCCTCAACCGATCTCCTGCCCGTCCGCTGTTCACTTTCACTTTCTTCCGCGACTCCCCAAACCTCTTCAGTTTTGTCTGCGACACCTTCACCCCGCTCACTTCCATCTGTGACAGTCTTCCGTCATCCACCGCCCCAACAACCCCAAAGTCCCCCCAAAATCACCGCTTAATGAAACATGACGCTGGTGAATTTTTGACGCTGGTAAAAGCAATTACATTGTGTAACCAACAGATGGCGACAAACAACCATCAAAATTATGTGACTGAATAGGTTTTCAGAAACAATACACCTACAGTATAATAAAAGATGAAGTTGTATGTGTGAATTGTTGAATCATCAATTGAAGATAAATATAATCTGCTGTACAAGATGATAGATTTCTATATTTAGCATTATCAGCAACAGTAGATCATATTTCATATTGAACACTTTTCTTTCTTCAGCTGGTTCTGTCTTGATGTTTATTTTTATTAACATTACAGGTTCTAAGTTCTGTTTGTTAAAGCAATGTTTTTGCAGTAATATTTTTATATAAATGGAAAGCAAATTGTCTCCTCACTTTTTTGCTGATCCAAAAAAAATGGTCCCATCCGTGACAAAAAAAACGTAGTTTGATCCGAACTGCAGATTTGTGACACCACTAATCAAAACACATGATCAATTATAATACAAGCTCAACATTGCATATCCTGCGATGTGACACTTGACAATGATAACATTGTGATATTGATGCTGAAACCTTATATTGTGCAGCCCTAGGTGGAACGCTGGAAAATTCCAGGTGGAATTGAGGGAATTTTCCTGGCTGAAATGCAGCATATGAGCACATTAAAAATAGCTCATTCTTTTAAAATGAAAGCCAAGTGACGAGTGAAAATGGGAAATTTATTAGACATTAATTAAATAAATGTTTATAATGAGCAGATGGGGTTTGATGTTCCGTCTCACAGTTACAAAACACACAAACACACGTTCAAATCTCATTCTGTACTCATTAAATCAGCACAAATGAGACTGAACTTCAGGCCTGTGACTGTCAAATATGTGGAGTTTCATCTGGAGATGTGTATGTGTACACCCCCGTGAGCTAATCAGGGCACAGTGCTCAAACACATGTACATACACGCCACACACACACACACACACACACACACACACACACACACACACACACTTGCTCTCTGGCTCTCATCAAATCACTGAAGTGTATTTTTAAGGATGTTTCATTCAGAATAATGAGCTGAAATACTGAAGTGACATGATGTCACACACATAAATGTAAGAGCTGATCTGTATCCTGCATGGGTGGACTTTAATCATTTACTCTTTGTAATAAACGTAATAAAAGGACTAAATGCATAAATATATACAGTTATGAAAAAAAAAATTTATTGCACATTTATTGTCATGAGTTTAGGTAAAACATATGGCTATTTTTTAAATGTTTGATGGAATAGCTTACAGTCTTGACATATATTATGTCAAACTACAATTTTCAACTGCTTTTAATAGCAACAACAACAGTGTTATCATTTTACCCAGTTCGATAGCTAATATATAGTTAGACAGGTCTGACTTTGCATACACAAAAGTCTCATCACTGAACAGAAATAATGTAGCTGCAGTGGAAACAGAATGAATATTGTGTCTGACTCCATCATGAGCTTGGAGGACTGCATCCATACATCTCTGAATGACTCAAATCACTGATTAATAAAGTCATCTGGAATGGCAAAGAAAGCGTTCCTGCAGGACTCCCAGAGTTCATCAAGATTATTTGTGTTTGTCTTCAATGCCTTCTCTCTCATCTTACCCCAGACATGCTCTGGTGATTGGGCTGGCCAATCTGGGAGCACCTTGACCTTTTTTGCTTTCAGGAGCTTTGCTGTGGAGGCTGAAGTATGAGAAGGAGCGCTATCCTGCTGGAGAATTTGCCCTTTCCTGTGGGTTGTAATGTAATGAGCAGCACAAATGTTTTGATACCTCAGGCTGTTGATGTTGATCATCCACTCTGCAGATCTATTGCACACTCCCATACTGAATGTAACCCCAAACCATGATTTGTCCTTCACCAAACTTGACTAATTTCTGTGAGAATCTTGGCTCCATGCTGGTTCCAGTAGGTCTTCTGCAGTATTTGTGATGATTGGGATGCAGCTCAACAGATGATTCATCAGAAAAATCCACCTTCTGACACTTTTCCAAATTATCAACTAGAAGTCAAGCTACTATGTGTTGCTCTTACAACTGGGATCCACCACAAGACTTTTGTCAGGTAGTGTA
>CAIGQZ010032287.1:1608128-1640358 GCA_903798205.1 Danio tinwini
TTTTTTTATATTTTCAATATAATATTGCATTGAATAAAATAATAAAATATGTATTTTTTAAGTTTTATATTACAGATAATGTATATATATATATATAATCTGAAAAATAATAGACAAAATACATATTTTATTTTTAATAAATGTAATATTAAGCTGAAAATATCAAAATAAAATCTCATTCAACAGATGAATAAACAGCATACTAATACACAAATGCCTAAAACAGCATTAGCGCGCTGCCTCTAATGCAGCAGAAATGATGCATGTCCTTTTATTACATTTGCATGAATTTGACAGTAGAAATTTTAATAAAGCACAGCTGAAGCTAATTAACAAATTTAACAAATCAACAATTGAGCTCGTCATCAGCAAAGAGCAGGTCAGAGCAGGTTAATTGAATGAAGTGCTTTAGCAGAAATGACTGAACACAGACTGAAGAAGCTCCTCTATTAGTTCTGGCTTCAGTCCCAGAGTCATGTCCTAAAACTAAGCACAGAGACGTCCTGAAAGCCTCCAGAGATGATCAACCACATGCTGCTGTCAGCGTTTATACTGTCAGCGTTTATTAGCATATGATGGACACTCGCTTTTCACAAAAATCTGCTTTCATCAGCTTATGATCCAATCAATTCACAGCCAAACGAGTCAAATTAATACACCACAAATGCAGACCATTAACTGATTATTGATAAAGTCCAAACATATGCACTATAGGTGAATTGAATCAACTAAATTGGCCATAGCGTATGAATGTGTGTGCGAATGCAGGAGTATATGGGTGTTTCCCAGTATAAGGTTGCAGCTGGAAGGGCATCCGCTGTGTAAAACATATGCTGGAATAGTTGGCGGCTCATTCCACTGTGGCAACCACTGAAGGAAAATGAATGAAGTTGGATAATTTATTTATTACAAATAAATACATCCATAATTCAAAGGCTTGTTACAGGTGAAAAGTTAACTCAACTATAGCTAAACCAGCTAAGCGGATAGCAGTGGTTGAGAGAGCAGCTGTAGTGCTGGTTTTACTGTCAGTGATGGAGAACATGAACGTCCTCTGCTTCACCTTAGAGCCTCTGGAGATGAGCTGTCTGATCTGCAAGCCCCCCTCTATCTGCTCTGATGGATCGACCCATGAAGATCCCGCCCACTGGAGGAGCAGAGACTGAGCTGAACCACCAGTACACACGGGGTCAACCAAACAAAGTCTACTCACACATGGTAACAACTTTATTCAGCTAACTATAATGTGTGCTTATGAACTGTTCAATGTTCAAATTACAGGTTTCAATAAAAAAAGCATCAAGACTGAAGTCATTTGTGAAGTGCAGTACATTTTTATCATGCCACAATGTCTTTAAATGTAATTATATATATATATATATATATATATATATATATATATATATATATATTATAATGTGTGGGTCATATCAGTTAATTTATCACAATTTATGTTGTATTTAATGAGAAACACTTGTTGTAATTATTTAATATAATATAATTTAGTATAAACGGTGCGTGTGTTTATATCACACTCGTAGCAGTGGGATATGGCTGTATATTGGCATTGGTGGGAGGCGTGCGTTGACATGAGCCTGCAGGCCGAGTGCCTTAGTATCGCACCAGTCATAATTTACAGCCACATCGCACTGTTACGAGTGTGATATTGTGTTTATACAACAGATCGACGGCATAATCCTGTATATATAAAAAATAAATCAAATAGGCAGAGTCTCAAAATCCTTTTGTAAGAGGAACTACTTTCTTCCCCATTTACTGACATCAGCAGCTGACGTCAGAACAGCAGAAACAGTTGCCCATTCACCAACGTCACTTTAAATCTAGTGTTTGAATGATTCTCTAGAGTAATATCTAAAATGATGACAGAACAGCTGATTTTGCTGATATTTTAAGATTATAAGGCTGAAAGGCATGAAATGCTATCAGTCTACACAGATTTCCCAGTATTTCTCTGTTGCAATTGGGAGATCACAATAATTAAACCCCGAAAAAGCCAAAGCAAAGCAAACACTACCAGATTATTGTTGTGTTTGTGATAAGGAAAAATGCTAAACACATGCAGGATTTCATCTTTGTTTCAACTTACTGAACTAGTCTGAAGTAAAGAAAACAGGAGACTCATTAGAAACAAACAGATGGCCAACCAAAAAGTAAGTCAGGGTTATACAAAGAGTGGCCAACACAAAATACTTAAATTCCTGATATGAGAGTCCCTTCTCACACTCATTACACTACAATTATATGGTATAAATACAGGACAACAACATACAAAAGAGAGACCAACTCAGAATGTCACTAAACGGTTTAATAATGATTTGATCAACTGTAGTAAGAAATTATGCAGTTTTATCCTCTAAGTCACCATCTTGTAGATGAACACTGTCAGTCATTTTTGCTCAGCTCAAAAACAGGCCAATGGCCACCTTTGCGCTGTCTCTCAGAAATTATGAATATTTTAAAATAGGCACTATTCTTATAAATAAGCTGCATAGTTGCAATTAATTAATATAACGTATCTCCCTTCCTTCCAACTGTACATATCCCAAATATTAAATCAGAATATTTTTTCATATTTCTTATAAAGTATTTTCATCCATTTATTTCTAAAATAACTCTAAATAACCAAAGCACAAGTCTGAATGACATCATCTTCCAGGCAATGTATTATTCATGGTTTGATGAATTATGCAACTAGTAATTAGAATATAGATGTATGCCTTTAAATGTGCATTTGCATGTCCTCCATCATCACAATACACTAGCTGACAAACGTCTTGTCCCTATCCAAGTTTTAGGAACAGCAAATAATAAGTTGACTTCTAGTTGATCATTTAGTATCAGAAGTGGCTTATAAGAAAAGCAAAGGCCTCTAGATTATGCTTATTGGTTTGTAGCATTTAAAATTACAAGAACATACGGCATGTCCTCATAAACCACTGTAAAATAGTGCAACTAGGTCATACCCATGTCATTATACAAAAAACTGTCCTTGTAAATCACCAAACTAAAATACACACACACTTACACACACTCATCACAGACTGTAAGTGAAGTGTGCAGGTCTGAATCATGAGAGATGAGGGCAGCGCGGGTTGGAATCAATGCAGCACTGACCCGATGCCTATTTCAATTACACCCCATGATGAGGTGCCCGTCTCCGCCACGCCCCTCCCATCACGATTAATGACCCAGCAGAGCTCAAATGGGTCACCGGTGCGGGAGGAGGTTCAGGCCAGAGACTTCAAAACACACACACACACACACACACACACACACACACACACACACACACACTGCACTATGCACTATACAATCTTTATCCACCTTTCTTCTATCGCCCATGTGAATTCCTTAGCCAATCTGTTTCATTGTTGTCACAACCCCGATTTAAAAAACTGTTTTTATATGTCCAATACAAGAATTAAACTCATACTAGGGACCAAAATGAAAATTCTGGATGCACTTGGCTGAAAACGGAAATTTTAATTGTAATGCAATAATGTGTGCCTATTGTAAAGCTGCTTTGAAACAATAATTATTGTGAAAAGCGCTATACAAATAACCTTGAATTAGATTTTTGCTTTGTGTTGTCCCTAGTCGCTCATGTAATTGCATTCTTTGTGCTTTGAAATTAAAATTCAAGTACACGTGAACATGTGCAGGTCATGCATAGATAAACATACAATGCAGCGACAAATGAGAGTTTGGGTTGATTTGTTTGTTTCATTTAAATGTGTAAATATTTCAATGTTTTCATTAGATATATATCACCATTGAGAAAAGATAAGCATCACACATCTGTGGTAGACTATCTCTGATAATAGAGAGGAAAAATATACAGCAATTTGTTTGTTCACAAAGGCACAAAGGTTTTGGGGAGAGTAGGTTTTTCCACATAGGCCCGTCACAATAATCAATAAATGGACTTATCAAACAACACATGGACATGAACTCAATCATTTTTGGTGATGCAATAAATATCGCCCATACATAAAAAACAATTCTAGCCACATTTTTGCTGATTGTGCAGCATCTCTATCTCTATTGCAGGTGTCAGTGTCAGTATGGTTAATAAACACTCTAGTATTTACTATACATTTCTATAGTATATTTCCATGTGGGTCTCTGACATCTGAAAATAGATCTGATAGCAGATATCACAGCCTCTGTTACTCTTTACCTTGCACTTTACTGTTAACATTCATTAATATTTATTTAGGATATGTGTTTTCACATTCTGACACCAATGTTGAATTATTAAACTGATATAATGACTATAATTAAATGAAGAAGAAAATATGATGTGCTTTTTGAAAGAGTGTACTTGCATTGTGATGATATTATATTGTCGATCTGGCATTATATGATGAGTGGCATAAAACACCCAACACTCTTGGCATATTGTCTTAAAATGGCAATAATATAGTTTATTGTGATATATTGTGGTGTGAAATATAATACAACAAAAAATAGATATTGTGACAGGTCTAATTACACAAACTAATATGCATCCTTCACAGTTTTGAATGATGCATCTGTAAGTCAAAAATAGATGCTTAATTTAATCTGTAACGACAGCAATCTTGGAGTCTATCTTTTTTGCTCGTCCCTATCTTTTACTACGACATGAGTTCAGTACAACAAAAATCATTTTAAAAATAGAATTGTTTATATCATGAATAAGATATAGAACTGCAGTATATCCGATGCTTTAAATTAAATTGGCATATAGCACAGGATTTGAAGATCGGACTAGCAGAGACACATTTTTTTGGCAAAATGGAAATGAAACCATTTTCACCAATCAGATATTCATCCAATCAGAAAACACCAAGCGGCAACCTCCCGCTCTCCCTCAGGAAGCCATACGGAAGTAACTGAAACTGCAATTCATCGAAATCCCACTAGTCCTGGCTCCATATGGAGCAAATTTCTATTGAGCCACTGTTAAAATGGCCATCTTTACAGCAGAAAAAAAGGTGTTTACAGCCTGGTACAACAAAAGATTTTGGTTCACATAGCTAATGACTACTTTAAGGGGTGATTTGTTTTATAACTCATCCGTTTTCTTTATATTAGGTTATAATAAGTCTGCATAGTTAAGGGTGTGACCACTTGAGTGACAGCTAGCTCTCTCTGGTCGCCATCACTTCACCTCAACCGATTCCAGCTGATTAGCTGCTGATCTCAGCATGTTCATCGTATTTTTGTGTTATTTATTGTGGCTTTACAGTCAGTTGCCTTTTGGAATTATGTCTTGCAATTATCAGATGATATGGCATGCTGTGTGCACCTTTCACATGGCCTCCGTTTCCCAGGTGAGTGAAATTATATACTTATACACCATCTCTATAAATGTATTTGTTTTTTATTTAAGATCATTTATAATGTTCTTTAGAGCTGTAATGCACTCCAGAATCTGACAGATTGATTAGCTGTAGGCTCTAGAACAGTCGTCTGAAGCGTTGTCATACAGTGTTATGCCTAAATTCCATAAATAGCCTTACATTTACTAACACAGACTATCTGAAGTGTTTGGAAGTAATTTGCACTTTCCTTTTATGATGTTGAAAAACCTCATAAAAACAATGTTTAGTGGCTCAATGTGTCGCAACAGTGATTTTAAAAGTCTAAACACTTTATTGATATAGTGAATAACCAAGCACATGTGGTCAGAACACAAACAAGTCGCAGGTAATGAAGTATTAGGCGTTCTCCCATATGAAAGCCAGTCTAAGCAGAATGCCAGGATGTGTCTGTAGCTCAGCTCACGCTCCGCCTCTTTGCCCTTGTTTGGTATGCCTTGGTTGGTTCGATGGCGCTCGAACAAAATGGTGACGTTTGACCACGCCTACCAGTAGCTTCTTTCGCATTCTTTAGAAACCTATGGGTGACGTCACGGACACTACGTCCATTTCTTTCTATGGAAAACACACATGAAGTGACCAGATGTAAATGGCCCAATGCATGCTTCATATGAGAGCTAGAATAATTCAGAAAAGTTCAAACGCTGAACTTCAAACTCATTAATGCCACCTCGTTCAGTCTTGAAGTGAAATTTTGCAGGTTTGCTGATTAACTACATTTCACAGCTGCAACTGCTATTCAAATGAGCATTAACATTCATGCAGCACTGATATGAAGTGATCAAACTTTAAAGGGCATGATGAAGAACTTCCCGTCACTCAGTGTCACATCAATCACACACACACACACACACACACACAGCAGCGGCTCACACACTGAGTCAGCACAAAAAAACACAAGCAGCAGGGTTATTAGGATCCATCCTTCATTATACAGTACGTGCCCTTATCGCCCTTAAACTCTGCAAATAACACACTGTTATTAATCAAACAGGAAGGTTTTACGAGCATAACTGGTTGTTCAAGCAATAAATCCATGACCCTCAAAATATATATTATTATTAATGTTTACGTTTTTACTTTGCATGCAGATTTTATTTTTATCATCGTATATGGATAAAATGTTGAACAAAAGGATGCAAAAATAAATACATAAGTAAAAAATTCTAATACTTAAATGTAAAAAATATATATTATTATGGGAATCATGGTGGTGCAGTGGGTAGCACGATCGCCTTGCAGCAAGAAGGTCGCTG
This sequence comes from Danio tinwini, assembly GCA_903798205.1. Lineage (NCBI taxonomy): Eukaryota > Metazoa > Chordata > Actinopteri > Cypriniformes > Danionidae > Danio > Danio tinwini. Next base: position 1,614,772 of record CAIGQZ010032287.1, read on the forward strand.
GTTTGAGCCCCGGCTGGGTCAGTTGGCGTTTCTGAGTTTGCATGTTTGTGTTGTGGGTTTCCTCCGGGTGCTCCGGTTTCCCCTTACAGTCCAAACACATGTGCTATAGGTGAACTCAATAAGCTAAATTGCTCGTAGTGTATGCGTGTGAAAGAGAGTGTATGGGTGTTTCCCAGTGTTGTGTTGCGGCTGGAAGGGCATCCGCTGCATGTGTAATACATATGCTGGAATAGTTGGAGGTTTATTCCACTGTGGAAACCCCTGATTAATAAAAGGAGTAAGCCTAAAAGAAAATGAATGAATGAATTAAATTATTATTATTTTTATTTATATTTATGTATTATTATTTATGTATTTATTCTTTTTATACAATTTAGTAATGCATTTTTACAATTTAATAATGTATTTTAATAATGTATTTTGCTGAAGCAAACTTGAGTTCTGCAACAGGACAATTATCCAAAGCACACCAGCCAATCTGCTTCTAAATGGCTAAGGAAAACAAAATGAAGAATTTGGAGTGGCCTAGTCAAAGTACTGACCTCAATCCAATTGAGATGTTAAAATGGCATGACGTTAAAAAAGCCGTTCATGCTTGAATACCCTCCAATGTGGCTGAATTACTACAATTCTGCAAAGATGAGTGGGCCAAAACTCCTCCACAGCGCTGTAATAGACTCATTGCAAGTTATCGGAGCACAGACAGTCTAAGTATCGTGAGGTAATTAAAGATATAATAATAATAATGAAATGGTTAAGGCCTTTTAAAAGGACCAAAATAACATTTCAGATGTTTTACTATGTGCTCGCTCAGCTAGTTTGTCCATTAATGCGTCCTATCACATTTTTATCATCATATGATCTCTTATAACAAAATCACATGACTTTTTTTGTGTGCATATTGAAATATAATATTTTGATTTGCATTAGAATCAAATGTATTTGTTGTTTTATTCTTTAAGCTACTCATGATATTTCTTCCAAAGGTCACTTTTTGTCCTTTAGGGCAATCTTTTTTTATTACAAAATAAGAGTTCAGACTTGTTTATATTATTAACAGTGTTCATTCATTCATTTTCTTTTTCGGCTTAGTCCCTTTATTAATCAAGGGTTGCCACAGCGCAATGAACTGCCAACTTATCCAGCATATGTTTTAGGCAGCGGATGCCCTTTCAGCTGCAACCCATCACTGGAAAACATCCATACACACTTATTAACACACATACACTAAGGACAATTTAGCCTACCCATTTTACCTGTACTGCATGTCTTTGTACTTGTGGGGAAAACCGAAGCACCTGGAGGAAACCCACGCTAACACGGAGAGAACATGCAAACTCCACACAGAAACGCCAACTGAGCCAGCCGAGGCTCAAGCCAGCGACCTTCTTGCTGTGAGGTGAACATGCTACCCACTGTGCCACAGTGCAGCCGTAATACGAATGTTATTTGACCCGAATTTGTGGACCTAAAAGTATTTCTTAATGATAAATTTGTAATGCAGATTTTTTGTAATTATGTAATCAATATAAGCGGAGTTGTGTAAAACTCAAAACTGGTTAAATATTTTCCTTTTATTCGACAATTCTACAAGACACAGGATGTAGAATTGCTTTCAAATGAGAACTTTGCTCAAGTGCTACTTTTAAATGTACAAACTGGTTTCGTTCCAATATGAAGTGTATTGAAGTATATAATATAACAGAGTATACATAAATTCAAGCATCATCAACAATTCTATCATTCCTACTTCGAGACAGCGAGTTTTAAAATAGCACAAAAGTACATTAAAAGCACTGAACAGATGCAGAGCATCATTACATTATGTTTTTGATGGCTGTGAACAAAGAGGCGAGGATTTTCTAAGGTACAAAACACACTGTAAGCTTTTATCAGGCCTTGATCATCAGCAGACGAGAGACTAAACTGACAAACTAATGCGTTTTTCTCCACAGGACGACACACGGCGAGAGAGAAGAAGCTTATAAATGTACAAGATGTTCAACTGAAGAAGCAAATCACATTCAGTGCATAACTGCCCTCCAATTAAATCAGCAAGAAACATTGCAGTCCTTACCAGATGCTGATTGACCGTCAGCATTAGAGCCACTGAATATCTTCATCTTAAAGGAGACCTATTTTGCAAAAAAAAAATAAAAAATTCACTTTTATAAGGGGTTTAAACACAGTTGTGTGTGAATATAACCAGTTTCTAATGATAAAATTGTATTAATTGTATTTTTTTATAATCAGACATGATAAAAACAGTCTGCAGAAACACTTTAATTGACTTTCTTCCTTTGTCTGTGTCATCAGAGGGGGAAAGCCCCGCCCATTAGTGACCATCTCTCCCTCATTAGCATAGGGAGTTAGTCTTGTTTTTTAAGCAGCCACTATGGTGACAAACATGCATTTGTAGCTCCGCCCTCTTTTGAAAAGAGCACAGTCTCATTTGAATTTAAAGTGACAGTCACCAAAACGCCACAATTAGGATCAAAGCCTAAAACAGTCAGCTTTAAAGAGATATAAACCATTATCTGTGTGCTATTTTGAGCTGAAACTTCACTACACACTCTAGGGACATCAGAGACTTATTATACATCTTGTAAAAAGAGACATATTAAGTCTCCTTTAAAGCTTTATTATTATGAGGAATCACATTTCCTCCTCCAACATAGATAATAACGTGTTATGTCAAACAAAACTTACAATAACTTTCACAACTACTTTATTTAACCCAACAACAAACCTTTATATATAAATAAATTAATTAATTAATTAATACATAAATAAATACATAAATAAATTAGTAAAAGGTAACACTTTACAATAAGGTTGTATTAGTTAATGTATTTATTAACAGGAACAAACAACGATACCCTAACAATACATATCGTCACCTTGGAATTATAAGGTTCTGTCCGCGTTCTGATTGATTTTGAGATATTGAGCTTCAAAGTTTTTGCATTCCATAGCAAACAGCATGTGTGTAACATTAGTTTTTTAAATAAAAAGTCTTAACATGTAAACAACTTATAAAAATAAACATCCCATAATGTAAATAAATTGACATTTAATAAGAATATGTCAATATCTCAATTTTGACAAAAATGTCAGATAGAACCTTATAATTCTAAAGTGATGGGATATTACAGTATTTGTTCACGTTAGTTAACATTAGTTATCAAAAATAGAAGTCATTTATTGTTAGTTCATGTTAACTCACGGTGCATTAACTAATGTTGACAAGCATGAGTTTGGAAGTTAATATTGCATTAGTAAATGCTGAGCTATGGTTAATAAATGTCCTACAAATGTTGTTCATTCTTAGTTCATGTTAGTAAATACACTAACCAATCTTTACTTAATGAAACCTTATTGTAAATACCTTAATATAATAGAAAATTACGATGAAAATATCTGAGAAAATGTGAGCAGATTGATTTTGGAACACTAATGCAATAGTTGATGTGCGCAAAAAAAAAAAAAAAAAAAACACTTAATTTTTTTGTCCAGTTATAGAGAGGCAGGGTATATATATTATATGTTATATTATGGGCGGCTGGGTGGCACAGTGGGTAGCGATGTCGCCTCACAGCAAGAAGGTCACTGGTATGAGTCCCAACTAAGTCAGTTGGAATTTCTGTGTATAGTTTGCATGTTCTCCTCGTGTTGGCTTGCTCCGGGTGTTTCGGCCATGTGCTATAGATGAATTTGGTAAGCTAAATTGTAAGAGTGTATGGGTGTTTCCCAGTGATGGGTTGCAGACAAAAGGGCATCAGCGGTGTAAAACATATGCTGAATAAGTTCATTCAGCTGTGGCGACCCCTGATTATTAAAGGGACTAAGCTGAAAAGAAAATGAATGAATGAAGATTATTATGATTATTATTATTATTATTTGTTGTTGTTGTTTAACATACAACATGCTTATATCCACTCATACGTGACTGCTTTTATAAAGAAATAAATAAATAAACAAATAAAAGCCGTCTCAGCCTCTCTCTAAAATTAGCCTATTCTTCATCTGCATCTGCTCTCAAATAAATATGTAATGTTCTAATTATAAACTGATTAAGTCACTCACTTCACAGCCTGTTTAAAATATGACACACACTTTAGACACTCCACACAGCGCTTTTTTTTTTGCCTGTGAGGTGCCTTTATAATCTTAAATAAGTTTGTTTGCACTGTAACTTAAAGATCAATTGCCAGTTTACTCTCATCATTAATTAGTTTGGTGCTCATGAATTATTTGAGGTCAGTCCATTCATTTATTCATCTGTTTGATGTCATATTGGCTCATATTTTTTAATAAATCAGTCTTGAGTTTGTGAGTCAAATCATTCTTAAGATACAAAAAAAGAAAATATGTATAAGATGTATGAGTATTTTCACAAAAAACCCAAACATTTAGGCAAATAACACCTAATGTTTATGTAAAGCCATCCAAAAAGTCAGTCATTTTAGGATGCAATTACATTTATGAAGGCTTTATATAAATATTTTTATTCATCTGCGTCCTGAAATGACTGACTCTTTTAATGACTTAATATATTTATTCCACTGCATCCTAAAATGACTGACTCTTTTGATGGTTTTTCTTAAAAGTATGGTAACAAAGTATGTTTTTTTTCCTGATGTTCAGATCTCTGAGATGCCAGAGGAAGCAAATGCCTAACATTAATCATTCACCATTAATGAGTGTTGCATTTCTTTGGCCTAAATTAATGATCAAATCCTGCATGGCTGAATAAACACTGCTGCTCAGAGGACTGAATGAAGATTATATCATGTATATTCTATCAAAGACGACAAGGCTTTTAATCACGTACAGAGAGAATGTTTTACACACTGATGTCAGAAGAGGAGTAAATAAGGACATGCACAACTTAACAGTCCCGTAATATTAGAATACATTTTTATAGATGTTAGTATCAGTCTGTTATTTAGAGGATATAAACTTGATATAAACATTCATAGTTCGCATTTTGTCACTTCAGCCTGAATGGATCAAAGGTTTTATTCATGTCATCTCATCCTTTAGTATCTCATCAAAACTTCTGACCAATCAAATGCTCTTTAGTGTCTAACATGTCCCGCCCCCCTTTTTATCACTTGCTTTTCATTTGATGTGCTTCATCTCAACCACTCTCACCGGCAGAGCTGTGATAAAATGCTATTGGCTGTTTTTCTAAGGGGAGGAGCTACTCTATGTCCCACCCTATCTCCATGTTTCAGTTCATAGATATTTACATTAGATGTCGCCTGCCATGTTGTTGTCTATTGGAAGGAATGCGTCAATAGAGCCGTCATTTTAGTACAGGGTAGCGCTCCTTTGAAATGAATGCGGGACCAAGCTGTAGTGGAGGACTGGGCCATCCAGAGCCAGAGATAAACACATATACACATATCTGTGATCGGAAGTTTTCCCGCTGGTCAGTACGCAATTTTTTTTTATTACGAAAATTATAATTTAACATCACCTTTCTATATTGATGGATCAGTGACCGCACGGGAATTGCTGACAAAGAGTGTGTGTTTGTGTTTGTGTGCATGTAAATGTATTATCCTCCCTCCTATTAGACTTGTCCTGCATGAAGCACCCCCCCTCTTCTGCTTTCACTTCTCATTCTGACGGAGGTAGCGATTCGATTGTGAATCAGAATCAGAATCAGTTTTATTGCCAAGTGTGCTTCACACACACAAGGCATTTGTTTTGGCAACAGAAGCTTCCAGTGTACATAAAGTGACGAGTGACAACACTGAATTAAATACAAGAAAAGAAAAGGCATTAAACATTAAACAGAGATGCAGTCAGTCAAAAAGATCTGGATGTTGAATGTATGTACAGATATGTTGTAAATATACAGGTTATAAGGTGCTGTGTACAGGTGCATATGAGAAAGTATTGCACGTTTATTGCACAGTAGGGGAATATTTAACTGTTCATGAGGTAGATGGCCTGAGGAAAGAAACTTTTCCTGTGTCTATCTGTTTTTGTGCTTGGTGCTCTGTAGCGCCGACCAGACGGTAACAGTTCGAACAGGTAGTGTGCTGGGTGTGAGGCGTCCAGAGTGATTTTACGAGCCCTTTTACTCACTCTGGAAGAGTACAGTTCTTGAAGTGTGGGAAGGGTAGTGCCAGTGATTCGTTCAGCAGTCCGGACTATTCGCTGTAGTCTACGGAGGTCGGTTTTGGCAGCTGAGCTGAACCAGACGGTGATTGAAGTGCAGAGGATGGATTGGATGACAGCTGAGTAGAACTGTACGAGCAGCTCCTGTGGCAGGTTGAACTTTCTCAGCTGACGAAGGAAGTACAGTCTCTGCTGGGCTTTCTTTACAATGGAGTCTATGTGAATGTCCCACTTCAGATCCTGAGAGATGGTGGTGCCCAGGAACCTGAATGACTCTACTGCAGCCACAGTGCTGTTCATGATGTGAGTGGGGGGAGTGCAGGGGGGTTTCTCCTAAAGTCCACTATCATCTCCACTGTTTTGAGCGTGTTCAGCTCCAGGTTGTTGTATCTGCACCATAAAGCCAGCCGCTCCACCTCCTGTCTGTATGCAGACTTGTCACCGTTCCGGATGAGGCCGATAACAGTAGTGTCATCCGCAAACTTCAAGAGCTTAATGGAGGGGTCTTTTGCAGTGCAGTCGTTTGTGTAGAGGGAGAAGAGCAGTGGGGAGAGAACACATCCCTGGGGGGCACCAGTGCTGATGGTGCTGCTGTCGGATGTGATTTTGCCCATTCTGACTAGCTGTTGTCTATCTGTCAGAAAGCTGGTGATCCATTGACAGACAGAGCTAGGGACAGACAGCTGGGTCAGTTTGTTCTCGAGCAGTGATGGGACGATGGTGTTAAAGGCAGAACTGAAGTCCACAAACAGTATCCTTGCGTAGTTCCCTGGTTTGTCCAGATGTTCTAGGATATAATGCAGTCCCATGTTGACTGCATCATCCACAGACCGGTTTGCTCTATAGGCAAACTGCAGGGAATCTCCATTATGAACGACTCGTTCACTTAGCCGACAATAATACAAGTTTCTGGCACCGCAGCATCTCGTTGTCATATTTCTTTTGCATTGTTTGCTTATTTTATTCAACAAAACTAGCATAAGCCCAGTATTTAGTGCAAGTTAGTGCTACTTTGCCTTATAGTAAATGCAGTAGGTGTCTGTATTATCATCAATAGCGTGACTTGCACAAAAGTTCATAACATAAAAATGTAAAAAACGAAATCTTACCTATGAAATGTTCTGCCTTTGTGCTTTGTTTACTTTGTTTGCTCATTACTACACTCGTACACAGCGTTAAAGTCCAGCATCTTCACGTTGGCACTCGGTCTTGACTAGTGCGGTTGAATGACATTTGTGCTGGGAGCACTGTACAAATGAGGCGGCGCTATTGACGCATGCCCAGGGTCCGTATGCAATATCTAGTGTATATATCTATGGTTTCAGTTGAGATTACAGTGGTCCCTCTCTATAACGCGGTTTACCTTTCGCTGCCTTGCAGTTCGCTGATTTTTTTGTGTGCAATTTGACATGTTTTTTTTTTTTTTACAGCACATTGTGTTATGCGTCTTGATTGGCTGTAGACCATCTCCTCTGTGCTGCGTCTGCTGTACAGTACAGAATGTGTTCAGCTTGCCAAATTTACATAATTCTTTGATCATTAGCAGTGTGACTCTGAAGTGCTGGACTGTATATTTGCAAGTTTTCTTCCCATGTCGACAAAACATTCTGCACTGTAAGTAAGTAAGTAAAGGTTTATTTATATAGCATATTTCCCAGACATTGAGTCACAAAGTGCTTTACAATAAGAGAAAACAAGTAAAAGAACACATAGCAATAAAAGAAAACATGTTAAAACATATTAAAACAAGTTAAAAATCCAAATACAGAAACACTAATAATGTTAATTAAAAGTTTGATCAAAAATATGATTCTTTAAAGGCTTTTTAAAAAGTTCAACTGATACCAGATTTCTCAGTGCTATAGGGAGAGAGCTCCGGAGCCTTGGGGCCACCACTGTCAAAGGCACCTGCACTACCACCCAAAAGGCAGAGGAAGATGCTAACAGTCTCACAAAAAGTTGGACTTCTGGACATGCTAAAGGTAGAAGTTAAGTGGCTGTAGGGCAGAATAAATAAATCTTGGGGTTGTTACATAAGGATGACAGCAGCAATATGTTTCAATAAAGATGCAAAAAGGGTTGTAACTGTCCACAACAAGACCATCATAAGGATGGAGTCTGCTTTAGCTTTGTAGATCAGTGACTGCAGGAAAGTTGCGTTTTGATGCATCTTCTCCTGATAACGGTTCAGTTTTGATTGTACATATAAGGTCAATACATCACTCGAATCTGTTAGGTGTCTAGTTTTTATTGTGTACACTCATAATGACAACAAACATATGTGCTTTTGCAAAATAAGAATAATAAACAGTGTAAGCATTCTCTCTTTTCTCTCTCCGTAAGCTGTTTTTAGAAAATGCACTGAAACTCAATAAAAACAAAACACACTGACATGAGACATATATTTATAGAAAGCTTGAAGTGTCTACTTGCAAAGTGTATAAGGTGTGTAGTGAGTGGTTTTACAGCCTTAAACATTTTTAAAAATTGTAAAAAATAAAGCTGACTACTTCGCAGATTTTACCAAATGAGGGTTATTTTTAGAACGTAACTCCTGCAAATAACAAGGAACCACTGTACATAAAATAAAATAAAATAAATTGAAAAATAAAATACAATTTTATTAAATAAAATGAGATAAAACATAATAAAATAAAATGGAATAAAATGAAATTAAATGAAATTAAATAAAAAATTTAATAAATTAAAATAAATTAAAATAAAATGGAAAATACAATTTAAATAATTAAATGAGATAAAACATAAAATAAAATGGAATAAAAATAAATGAAACTAAATAAATTAAATGAAATAAAAATAAAATAAAATTAGATAAAACATAAAATAAAATAAAATGAATTAAAATGAAATGAAATAAAATGAAATAAAACATAATATAAAAAGTAAAATAAAAGTTAAATAAAACAAAACAAAATGAAATGAAATAAAAAAGGCACATTTCAAAGCATTTCATGGAACCTTTAAATATGAAATAATAACAATGCAATCAATGGGCTATATGCACACGGACTTTTAATTTTCAGCCAGGCAGCCCAAGCAAGGGCTTTTCATTACAAAATTGTTACGTTTAAGATCTGATTTCTTTAAAATCAGCAATCTTCACTGCCTGATAGATATACGATATGAAGTGGGTCTCAGATCGGACAAGAAGACCTGCATTAAATTCCATTCCCCCCCTCCATGTCTTTAAAATGTAACAGTTTATTTTACCCCAGTATTTTTTATGGAATTTCTGTGCTAGCCTGTTGCTACTGACAGAGTGGTTACACGGTCTTTCATCTAGTTTTATGCTTAAGTCTATTGAACTGAATGTATAGTAATTCCATTACAACACATTCATACTGTAAAAACAACCTTGTGAAATTGAAAATAGTCACATTAAGCTTTCACCAGAAGTTTATCGTTGGCTTTAAAACTCTAGCTGTGCATAGAGCCCATTCCTAAAGAGTGCACTTCAAATAATAAACCTCCACTCGACATTCCTTTTATCTCTTGATTCTAAAGTTCTACAGTTTGCAATAATGAATCAACTTTGAACTGCCTCACTTCTCAAACATTCTAAATTCGCCATGGTAACCGAGGTTCTAAAATCTCACAGGGTGTGTGTGTGTGTGTGTGTGTGTGTGTGTGTGTGTGTGTGTGTGTGTGTAATGAATAATTGAACTCTACTGCCTTCAGCAGGTGAAGGAGGGTACAGCAGGAGAGTCAATGCAGAGGTCACTGAACTTTTGTTCCAGTTGAATGAGACAGTCAGAGATCATCTCTATAACACGCAGATTACACAAAACACATCAATACAAATGTTCTGGCTTAGTCAGAAAGATCACACATGGATTAAGAGGTAAAGGCCAGTGTGTGTGTGTGTGTGTGTGTGTGTGTGTGTGTGTGTGTGTGTGTGTGTGTGTATGAGAGAGAGATGAAGCTGGAGCATTTTTCAGTGCATGAGAGTAGTTTAATGCATCATCCCTCTGGTGTGCTCTTGATTTGTGCATGTACGTGCGTGTGTGTGCGTGTGTGTGTGTGTGTGCGCATCAAACCTTTGGTGTGCTCTTGATTTGTGGATGGAAGTGGGTGTGCATATGTGTGTGTGTGCACTACTAAATATAGCCCAACATGAATTAAACACACAGCTGGGTGTCAAATAAACAAACAAACAGTGACCCACCTGCAGTACCGGTACCAGAAGTTTGGAATAATGTACATTTTAAAGGTCTTCTGCTCAGGAAGGAGGTGTATTTATTTGAATAAAATACAGTAAGAGCAGCAATAATGTCGAATAATAATAAATGCCATTTAAAATAGATGTTTTCTATGTGAATATAATTAAAAGGGCAATTTATACTTGTCAATGAAAGCTGTATTTTCAGCATCAAAACTCCAGTCTCACATGATCCTAATGATGATTTGATGATCAGGAAACATTCATGATTATTATCAATGAAATGTGTTCAAAGTAAGGCTGGTAAAAATCGGACATTGCTGTATTTTGCTTTTCTGCGAAATATAATTTCCCAGGTGGCAAGAATAGCTCTATTTGGAAAGAAATCATTGATTAGATATAGGGATGCTCTGATCTATCAGCCGGAGATCGGTATCGGCCGATAATCACATTTAATGACTTAATCGTTACTCACTGATCTCGGGTGCGTTTCTCAAACAACGACGTAGCTCACAGCTGAACTATCATAGTACGATGCATCGTTTAGGAAGAGAACAATGTAGTGACGAGTGTTTCCCAAACCCGTAGTTTCTCTGTCACAGATCCATCGTTTAAACCACTTTAGTAACGTAAAACGCCCATAATGATGCTCTAAACAGGGTGGAGTACCAACTTATTTAGAGAGGAACTCCATAATTTCTTTGTGCAAATTATATTGTTTTACACGCACACGCATACAAAAAGGGTACTTTTGGTAAAAACATGCACTCGTTTTCCATATTAATTGAAATATATGTAAACGGCTCATATAAAGCCTATGCTTTCTTCACAAATTTTATTAAGAACATTACATATTCTATTCTAAAACATAAAATCACTTACAAAAGCGAACCCGTATTCTAATATCACATATAAATCATGTAAATAAATAAATAATGAGGCTATTTATTAAGAAATTGAATTTAATATTTATTATTTATCAGGAAATGGAAAAATGCTACTTTAATAATAGTATTAATAATAATGATGATGATAATGAGGATTATTATTATTATCATTTCTATTATTATTATTATTATTATTATTATTAAGTAGGATACTGTTTATTTATTTATTTTTTTAAGTCTACTTTTACTATTTGACACATGTAAACACTGCAGAAATGTTCTTACCAACAGGCCCATGTCATATACAGTACAGATACTTAATAAATAACCTACTATAAATTGAAAGCATTAACGTATGCTGTTTTTCGTTTTCACAAGCTTTGGAGACGTAACGTAAATTCCGCTTTTAAATAATAGGTCACCTATAGCTTTTGTCATTAACCACGGCTGTTCAAAATGACATAAATATTTTTAAAGTGCACTGCGAAGGGAGCACAATTGTAAACATGAAGATCGCTAAAACTGAACTGTCAAAATACTTTGAAAGCAAATTACACCTAAGAGGGATGACTTTAATGATTTTTTTTATAATTCCGAGTTTAAATGTTAGAATGTTATAAATGAATAGGGCATAGGGGGCTAACTGGGAATAGAACACAGCCAGGAAGTATGTATTTAACTACAGCTCCAGAAGCTGTAGTTAGAAACTGTAGTTAAAATCGCTTATATATAGCGATGCAGTGGCGCAGTAAGTAGTGCTGTCGCCTGACAGCAAGAAAGTCGCTGGGTCGCAGGTTCGAGCTTCAGCTGGGTCAGTTGGCGTTTCTGTGTGGAGTTTGCATGTTCTCCCTGCATTCGCGTGGGTTTACTCCGGGTGCTCCGGTTTCCCCCACAGTCCAGAGACATGCAGTATAGGTGAATTGGATAGGCTAAATTGTCCGTAGTGTGTGTTGGATAAGTTGGCGGTTCATTCCGTTGTGGCGACCCCAGATTAATAAAGGGACTAAGCCAAAAAGAAAATGAATGAATGAATATATATATATATATATATATATATATAAATAACATAAATATTTAATGATATAACTTTTAGTAATTTACTTATTACAATAAACAGTAGTTTGTAGGAACAATTTCCTTTTAGTAAGTGATGGATTTTTAGGTTTGCATTTTTTTACTTCTTATGCATCAAATATGTGCTTCAAACTTTTTCTTGATTGAGACGTGTTGAATTCTCCTTTCATCATTTGCAATGTTTCCAAGTTGCATTGTTAGTAAATTGTTTTAGCATTTTTTTTTATCTGTGCTTTATGTTACGTTCTGTAAAGCTGCTTCTGACCATGACATGTTCACACCTAAATGGTTAAAAGAGACTATATGCAGCATCCTTCATTTATTCTCTTACATAAGGAGAGATGTCCACTTAAGTGTCATACTTCGAGGGAAAATGTGCTTTACGCATTATAAAACGTAAAGCATCAGAATACTCTGTATCAGCCAATCACCATGACAAGGAATCAGTACATGGTATTGGCTGCAATAATCCAATAATTGCAGCATCCCTAATTAGAATTGATTAGTGTGATTTTGTAGGGGTGTGAATCATGTATAAAAATAATTAACAAATTGCGAGCAAAAATAATTACAATAAAGCACTGAAAAATGTAAAATAAACTGCTAAATGGTCTTCTGCCGACAATTCTTTACTCTGTTATGGTTATACTTTGCATTGACTCCACAAGTCTCATTGCTGATCAATTATAATCCCAACTCAACATTGCATATACTGCGAAGTGCCGATTTCAGTGCTGAAATGATATGTCGTGCAGCCCTAGTTCAAAGGTTTATAAAAAGAAAGATAAACAAGAATGAGTTAATGAAATAAATTAGCATTACATTAATCAAAAGTTATGACCTTTAGATCAAAAAATTATTTATATTTCACTTTTTTTCATTAAACTTTCTGTTTATCAAAGAATCCTGAAAATAAAACTAAATTTCCCAAAATATAAAGCAGTATTTTCATATTGATAATGCATACAATTATTGATCATCATATTATCATACTATTCTGATTTCTGAAGGACCATGTGACACTGAAGACTAAAGTAATATATTTAATAATCCACTGGCATAGAAAACATGATCAAATAAATGCAAACTTTTTTTTGACCAATAGTGTACAGTACATCAGCATTTATCATCTCACTTCTGAAATAAACACACACCAACCAACTTAAATAACACAATAATACAGCAGAAATAGGCCTTGGCTACAATGCTGGAGAAGAAATCACACAAATGCACACGAGTAGATGTTATTTTACGCTGTTATATGATAACCTCCGTAAATTAACAGTTGTGTGTGTTGTGTTTTTGAAGCTTTTAGTCAGTGGAGTGAGTTTGCTGGATTAGACAGTGATGAGACTCAACGCCAGACTGAACTTTGGACACACAATCTTAAAAATAAAGACCTTTATAGAAGTAACATAGACTAACCATGTTCCGTACACTATTCACTAATCTGCACACTCAAACGGCCACTCCTCCATTATTGAAAGCCAGATAAGCATGTTTTGGTGATCAATACCTACTGCACAATCCAAATTTTGATTAATGTCTTTTGGACCAGTAGTTTTTGAGGAAAGATGGGAAAAGTATTGCCTACGCCTGTGTACGGAAGATGATAGGTATTACTGGTGTTCCGTATTATAATAGTGTTCTGTACAGGACGTATAACTTCAATTCAAAGGCAAATTTAGACATTGCTTTAAGTCATATTAACATTAATTTCACAATATAGTATTATTGTGTTTAACTTGAAGTTAATGATATATTTAATAACTTTTTCTGAAAGTTTGAAATGATATAACTTTATTTTTTATATCATGTTTGTTTTATTACAGCATGACAATTTAAGATATTAAAACATTCAATTCATGCAAATGAACACTAACTTGACTGACCTTTTAAAATAGAAACATAATTTCTGTCTTTCAGACTCTCTCTGGTGGAGAGTTGTGCCATGCGGTTTAAATATCCCCATTTCAAAACATTTATTCATTCATTCATTTTCTTTCCGGCTTATTCCCTTCATTAATCTGGGATCACCACAGCGGAATGATCCGCCAACTTATCCAGCACATGTTTTTACGCAGCGGATGCCCTTCCAGCTGCAACCCATCACAGGGAAACACTCATACACACTCATTCACCCATACACTACGGACATTTTTTTTTAGCTTACCCAATTCACCTGTACCACATGTCTTTGGACTTGTGGGAGAAACCGGAGCACCTGGAAACCCACGTCAACACGGGGAGAACATGCAAACTCCACACAGAAATGCCAACTGACCCAGCCAAGGCTCGAACCAGCGACCTTCTTGCTGTGAGGCGACAGCACTACCTATTGTGCCACCGCATCGCCACCATTTATTCATTCATTCATTCATTTTCTTGTCGGCTTAGTCCCTTTATTAATCTTTGGTCGCCACAGCGGAATGAACCGCCAACTTATCCAGCACGATTTTTACGCAGCGGATGCCCTTCCAGCCGCAACCCATCTCTGGGAAACATCCACACACTCATTCACTACGGACAATTTAGTCTACCCAATTCACCTGTACCGCATGCCTTTGGACTGTGGGGGAAACCAACAAAAGCTAATTTATTTAAAAATTTGTGATAACATAATATTAATTTCATAAAGACTGCAATATACTGTGTGATGTATAAATTAAATGCAAATGCATATTGTCAAAAATTCCTGAATCTGTTCAACATAATTTGGGAAATATTTGACCAGGAAAACTAAATTGACATGAGGGCAAATAATTCTGACTTCAACTGTACAGTATATAAATTTCACAGATTCTGTCTGACCCTAATTATTATAAGTAACAGTAAATAAATGACCTAAAACAAACAGCAATGCCATACTTTACTCTTTATTCAGCAGATAAATGCAGCAATTATTTGTATTATGTTTATTTACATCTCATTAAACCCAACACTGCTCATATCATGTCTCCTAGATGTGCACGTCCAAACTTTCAGCAGGTAGATGATGGAGTCAATACACAGTCTGATCCAGCGGACAAAAGCTCAAAGCACAACACACACACTCACACACACACACACACACATGCACAGTCGCACACACAAACTCCTCTCATAAAGACTCACTGCGGCAATCATTAGTGAATTCTTCCTTAATTCCTGCTGTGAACAGATCAGAAACAGACGCATTATGAGCGTCTGACGGTGGCTCGGTATAAACAGTGCTGAACCGGACAGGAAGTGACATGCTGAAGGCTCATTGACACACTTACTTCTGACGGCCCAAATCATCTAATCACTCTAATTAAAGCTATCAGATCAGTCACATCACCAGGACAACAGAATACAACACAGTCTACAGCCTACAGTCTGATACTCACTCATCATTTCACTGCACACAAATGATATGAGCCGTTTAAAGGATATAAGATGCATACCAGAGGCGAGGCCAATAATACTTGTTCCAGCATTAAAAATTGAAAATACAATTTCATATTCAATTCAATTCAATTCAATTCATCTTTATTTGTATAGCGCTTATACAATGTAGATTGTGTCAAAGCAGCTTCACATTCAAGATTATAGTAAATTGAAACAGTGTCAGTTCAGTTTTCAGAGTTTCAGATCAGTTCAGTTCAGTTTAGCTGGGTTAATAATCACTACTGAGAGTCCAAACACTGAAGAGCAAATCCATTGATGCACAGCTACAGATGGATTTAAACAATTGCTGCTTTATTCAAAAGTTTATTTTGTCATTTCAAATAATTTACATTAATGCACATTAAAATGTATTTAACATCACAGCCTGTTTTATTAATTATTAAAGCATTTAAATGTGTTTTTAAACAGCATAAACATGCATGCATATTTAATTTATTGATTAATTGATATTTTTATTCAAGCTAAATCATTTTGCAATTTAGATTATGCAGTTCAAATAATATTTTATATAAAATGTATAAATATTTTCTCAGTTTATGCATTTATAAAACATTCATTCCATCATTTTTTTTCCCAGCTTAGTCCCTTTATTCATCAGGGGTCGCCACAGCGGAATGAACCGCCAACTTATCAGGCATATGTTTTACACAGTGGATGCCCTTTTAGCTGCAATCCAGTACTGGAAAACACCCATACACTCTTGCATTTACACACACACATACACTACGACCAATTTAGTTCATCAATTCATCTTTAGCACATGTGTTTGGACTGTGGGGGAAACCGGAGCACCCGGAGGAAACCAACGCCAACACGGGGAGAACATGCAGACTCCACACAGAAATGTCAGCTAACCCAGCCGAGGCTTGAACCAGCGACCTCCTTGCTGTGAGGAGACAGTGCTGCCCTCTGCGCCACGGCGTCGCCCACATTCATTCATTAATTTTCTTTTCTACTTAGTCCCTTTATTAGTCTGGGGTCGCCACAGCGGAATGAACTGTGTGTGTGTGTTCGTGTGTGTGTGCGCGTGTGTGTGACAGAGAATGAGTGTGTATGGGTGTTTCCCAGTACTGGGTTGCAGTTGGAAAGGCATCCGCTGTGTAAAATATGCTGGATAAGTTGGCAGTTCATTCCACTGTGGCGACCCCTGATAAATAAGGGATTAAGTTGAAGGAAAATGAACGAATGAATTAATTTCATTAAAACATTTATAACACTTTTGCAAATGAAATTCTAACTATCTTAAAATATATATGATAAGACTAGGCTTTTTAAGGTGAGCTACAATGCACTGATCTGTATTATTTTATTCAGCATGTAAATCATTTTGTTGCATGTAAAAGTGAGTTCCAGCTACAGATGTGGGACTCTTTTTCGTGTTTACAGTTTTTCTCAGTGGCTTTGGTGCATTTCTCTCAACACTATTTCCATTTGCACAACAGTTCATGCATTTCTCAAAACAATTAGTGATTTGTGCACATCATAGTAGCAGTTTCTCATTCCTTCCAGCAAATTGCGAATGCTTTTGGACATGCATCAACTGCTTTCATACGACTCTCTGCTGTTTATAACATTATCATCTGCTTATGTCATGTCAGTCAAAATGAACTAAACTTGTGAATGCTGAATAGTCATTCCATATTAAGCTAATAGTGCTCATTTCATTACTGGAGTCATTACATACACAAATGTTGAACTAGTGGTCAAAATCTGTCAAGCTCATTTTATAAAATAAATTCCTGAAAATATCTCATAATTGATCAATTCGATGAGTGATTTACAGACCTGTGTATGTTGCAGGTTCAGTTCTAATATGTCCTGCAATATTGTTTACAGTTGTGCTCAGCTCTACCCAAAGGGAGTTTATGTTTGTTGTAAATGAGGGTGTGTTTATTCTTTTGCACAATGCTGTGAATAAATCAGAATTGTAAAGAGTAAATGCAGAATGTTTCATTGACATCAATACTTGCGTTTGAGGAATGAGCTCTCCATTTTGAGCAAGCGACATGCTTCTGAAGGTTATCCACTAGGTTTTGCAGTTTGTACTAATTGCTTTAAGAAATGCATGAACTGTTGTGCAAATGTAAATAGTGTTGAGAGAAATGCACCAAAGCCACTGAGAAAAACTGTAACTGCAGTTGTTGATGGTGTTTCCTGTCCTCCATCACTCATCCAAATCTCACCCATTTTAAAAAGCCTTTTACTAACCTGCACTGAAATTAAGGGTTAAATGAGCTGGTCAGATGAGCTGGTAATCTACTGCCTGAACATGAGCAAACCCACACACATGATGAGATGTCCTGTATGTAGGACAGCAGGTGCGTGCGCGCACGCACGCACGCACGCACGCACGCACGCACGCACGCACGCACGCACGCACACACACACACACACACACACACACACACACACATACACATACACACGTTCATCTGTCATGATTACAGTCTCTCTCTTTATTTAATCTGTGTGTGATGAGCAGCAGCACATGGGTATCACACTGCTGATATTAAATTAACCCAGTTACATCTGTCTGAGAAAAAAATCTGAGTAATGTGGTACTGTCCTGAAGAGATGATGCTAAACGACCAATCAATGAACTGAATGAATGAAATCCCCAGCTTACAAGCAACTAATGATTTAGATGAAAGCATTAGCTGCACAAATGTAAGAAACTTTTCAATAGTTTAGGACAGGGACGTGCAGAGACCTTTTAAGGGGCAGGGGCTCAAGTGGAAAAAAGGGCACTTTTTTATTAAATAATAATAATAGTTGTACTTTAATAAATAAAATATATTAAAGGCGATTTCACCCTAAATTTACCATATACTCACCCTTAAAAGGATAGTTCATTCAAAAATAATAATTCTGTCACCATTTACTCACCTTTCACTTGTTGCAAACCTATTTGACTTTTTTCTTTTGTTGAACACAAACTATAATATTTTGAAGAAAGCAGGAAACCTGTAACCATCGACTTTCATGGTGTTTGTTTTTCCTACTCTGGAAGTCAGTGATTTCAAGTTTATAGCTTTTTTTTATATATATATATATATCTCTTTTACTCTTAAATTTGTTAGTGTCCAACAAAATAAAGAGACAAAGATTTGAAACCACTTGAGGGTACGTACATTTAAATGTTTGGTTGAAATATCCCTTTTCAATCTATTATAATGTAGGACACACTGATAGCCACTGACTTCCACAGCTAGCCTATATGTAGATGTTTTATAGCTTCAATTAACATTATATATTCAGAATAAACGACTGCAAAAACAAGAGGGAAATATTTTCACTATCCAGCTGTCGTTTCTCCATTACATTAGCCTGTACGCCTAAGATACTGGCTAAACTTTTGCTAATTTATTACATGGTTGTTAATCAGGAGGATGTCAGCAAGACAAAATGGCCTATTTTCTTTTGAACTTTTGGATAAATAGCTGACGTTAAATTTAAGCCTCAGGTAGTCTTTTGTTAACCGTTACTCACCTCCACACAAAAGATGTATGACGGATTAATTTACATCGGCGGTTCTATCGATCATATTGTGCTGCCGTAACGGAGGGCAGCTGGTAATGTATGTTTTATACACACACGCAGTCTGCAGTGTGTGTATGGGCCAGACTGTAAAGCTATGGCCCGGATGCAGTGTGGATGCAGGAGTTGGCATAAGCGCTGATAGATGTTACTCTACTGTTAACCTCACTTTTGAAGATCAAGTAACAATGTAAATAGAGTCTTCGATAGAGCATTCGCCTCGCATGTGTTTTTTCTTTCCAAATCGCTGGTTCGAGGCTCACTTGGAGCAGCTAGACCAGGGGTGGGCAAACTCGGTCCTCGAGGGCCGGTGTCCTGCACAGTTTAGCTCCAACTTTAAACCAACACACATGCTTATAGAATCTAGTGATCATGAAGACACTGATTAGCATGTTCAGGTGTTTTTGATTAGTGTTGGAGCTAAACTATGCAGGACACCGGCCCTCCAGGATCAAATTTGCCCTTCCCTGGGCTAGACAAAAATCAAGATATACTTTAAAATGTAGGTTTTTTTATTTATTGACAGGAAAAGCTGTGTTTAAATAGAACACACATTAACTTATACAAATATTATATTATTATTAGCATTTAAAAATTATTATTATCCCCAGGAAAAAGGGCACTTTCTCTCCAGGAGAAAAAGGGGCAGGGGCTCAAGCACCCAAAGCCCCCACCTCTGCACGTGCTAGGTTTACCATCTATCTTGTTTGTTATCTTAAATGATTCTAGACAAATGTATAAAATAATACTCAATGGAAACACTATAAAAGTTTTTTTCTACACTCTTAAAAATCACAGTGAGTGAGTTGGGGGTGAGTGGCGGTCACGAACTGAAGGTGGGGGGGCACTTCTGCTCATTTTGGTAGGGGACTTTATATCCCAGACTAAAAAGGGCATGTGCACTGCACAGGTTAACCCCTATGTGTGCACGTGCCTGCACACATGGTAGAAATATATATATGCAGGACGGTGCGGAAGCGCAGTGGGTAAACAAGTAATTATGTAACAAAAAAAAATATAAAATGGAAATGCATAATAAATATAAGTTAGCAGTTAGATTTTACAAGTTAAAATATAAATAATTATTAAATAAATAATAATAAAACAAACAGATTAAGAAACATGTACATTTATTACATTTACATTTATTATATATATATATATGTATATATAACTATATATAATATAGTATATATATAATTTTGGCAGTGCAGTGGGTAGCATGATCGCCTCACAGCAAGAAGGTCGCTGGTTCGAGCCTCAGCTGGGTCAGTTGGCATTACTGTGTGGAGTTTGCATGTTCTCCCCGTGTTGGCGTGGGTTTCCTCCGGGTTCTCCGGTTTCCCCCACAGTCGAAACACATGCGCTATAGGAGAATTGGGTAAGCTAAATTGGCCGTAGTGTATGAGTGTGAATGAGTGTGTATGGGTGTTTCTTAGTACTGGGTTGCAACTGGAAGGGCATCTACTGAGAAAAACATATGCTGGATAAGTTGGCGGTTCCGCTGATAAATAAAGGGACTAAGCCGAAAAGAAAATTAATGAATATATATATATATATATAAATACACACACACACTTTTCCCGTCATGTGTATATATAGAGTACCACTTTACATTAATTGAATTAGTTATTTTTTTTGTTGATAAAAGTATCTTTGAATAAAAGTGTTTCTGAAATTGTTACGTGTCTGGGGCTGATTATTTGCTGTCTGCTATCCTTCTAAAATCTAGGAGTTCCAATTGGCTCTCAGAGATTTCACAAATGGACCAATGAGAAGAGGACGGGGGTCAGCGCTCCAGTGACGACTCACCAGACTGTGGAGAATCCTTCATCTCTTGTCACTGCTCTGTGACATTTGTGTGTATGTGCTGTTCTCTGGTTCGCTTATGAATTTAAGTTGAGCATCTATTCTGAATGTCCAAACTAAACTGCTTAAATCTACTAAAAGGGAAGTAATGTTATTTTCTTTGATCCACCAAATTGGCTCTACCACTGTCTTTCCACTCCACCAACAGCTGGTGTGTGGTGAGCGCACTGGCGCCGTTGTCCTGTGGCTGCCGTCACATCATCTAAGTGGAGCTGCACACTGGTGGTAATGTGGAGAGACTCCCTCATGATTGTGAAGTGCTTTCGGTGTATGACCATACATGATAAATGCGCTATATAAATACACATTACATTACGTTACAAAGGGGAGGTGAAAGTAAAGTAGAAGCGAGTGCTACCCTTTGTATGTTTTCTCCAGAGAGTGCAGTTTAGTGAGGGGCATGTGACGCTGAAGATGTGTGTTTTTCTTATTGTCAGTTTTTAGTTATTTAGTTATCAGACTCTTTAGTTATTTAGAGGTGGGGAGGGTTTAGTTAGCGGGTTTAATTAGTTATTTTCTTTGATTTGGCACCGCTTATTTTCCTTCCCTCTATCAGGTTTGTTTCAATTAGCTTATTTGCATTTATTGTACACATTTGAAAACATACTTTGCATGATTAAGTATTCTTATTTTATTTTTTCTTATCTTTATTGTAAATAAAGCAAACTACATTTCTCCATGTGCATTGTCTGTGTGGATTCAACGTCTCAGGGGAATTAAAAAGATATTGGGTTGTCATAATTATGTTTAGCCCTTTTCATCCTCCAAGCCATACGAGGCATAACATAATAAATTATATAAATATTAATGTTTAGATTAATAAAAGTTATCAAATCACTTTCAGAATCCTCGGATGATATAAATCAATGTTATAATAATATTACAGATGTTTGGGACTCCTCCAGATTTCATTTTGTTTTTCTCATAATAATTGTTTATCATGAGTGTGATCATGAGTGTGATGCTTTTAAGTAAATCCTGCTTTTGAAATATACATTTTTTAGAGTGTATGATGTCAAAGTCACTTTTCCAAGTCCAAGTTCATCACACACACATACAAATTAGTCACTTTCTGCAAGCAAACACTGCTACTTCTAAACTAATAAAACACATCCAGCAAGCTCAACTTTCCCAGGTAAACCTTCAAAACAGCTCATTGCATCAGACCAACATCAGCAGCTTCCTTTAAAAACTGTCCTTGAGCAAAAGCGCCTTTTATCTGGGACGCCCCAATCTCATGGTGATGCTTCTCTAGCCATCAGAAACAATAAAAGAGACGCGTAGAAAAGTCAAACAGGTTGATCTATCTCAATCTTACACTCAAAAACACCACCGTGACTGTAAATTCCATTCAACTTACCTGCGTGACCTTCTCCGTGACGTTGTGTGTGCGGTCGATCAGCTTGCAGGGCGCGATGATGTCCATTTCTCCGGCTGGCAGGGCAATGAGAGGGTCTGGTTTAAAGTCCACAAAGTTGAGTGTGATCTGCGGGATCTTGCTGATGGCGCGGTAACGCATCAGATCCGAATCAGAGGTAGAGTTCAGGATGTTGGACTTGTTGTTCATGGCACCTGACAGACACAAACACATTTCTTTAAAGTCTTCTATTTATTCTCAGATGCTTTTGAAGTTTATGATATCTCTTTTCCTGACATTGATGAGATATAATGTCAGTTAAGAGACGATGATTTCCTGCCACTGACAAGTTTTAGGTATATCATGGTAAGGGGAACCCTAGAGTTACGGGTTATGAGTTACAGGACCTCAGGAGTGGAATATAAGACAATCAGAGAAAGTGAACGTCAGACTATATGTAAAAATAAAGAGTTATTCAGATTTCCTTTGGGCTATGTAGATTTTTTTTTGTAAATATTAGATATTTTACTTCACAACCTAAACCTATTCATTCTGGTGTTCTACAAGGGTCTATTCTTGGCCCTCTATGGCTACGTTTACACTGCGAGGCTTAGTGCTCAAATCTGATTGTTTCTCAGATCTGATTTTGTTACCTAGCTGTTCACACTGTTGTTATAAATGTGGCCAATATCAGATTTGCAGTGTGAACAGATCATGGTCGTAAACTGACAAGCATGCGCAGAAGTATAGTAACGGACAACACAAAAGGTCTAATTATGCACACAATTGGCTCGTTTCCACTGAGTGGTACGCTACGGTACGTTTTTATGGCCGTTTCCACTGTCAAAAGCGTACCAAACCGAACCATACCACTTTTTCGCCACCCTTTCGAAAGGGTATCAAAGACAAGAAAGGGTACCAAAAGGTGGAGCTACACGCGCACCTGAACGCTGATTGGTTTACAGAGATACGTCACGATCTCGTGGAGCTAGCCAGAATCAAAACAATGGAGCCGCCATGTTTTTAAATACACAGCAGAGACAACTATATGCATATAATAAAGATCCATGGATGACCCGGGCTCAAAACAAAACTTGTCGTTGTCTTGATGAACAGCCACAAAGCCAAGAATCTGCCGTGTCCTGTTGTTGTTTTACGAGGCCGTCTAAAAGTGCGAGCGGTTTTCGCTTTCTCCAGGGAGCTCGCGATCGCGCCACTTTAAGCTGTATAGAAGTGTCTTGAAGAATATCTAGTAAAATATTATTTACTGTCATCATGGCAAAGATAAAATAAATCAGTTATTAGAGATGAGTTATCATCATCTCTAATAACTAGAGATGATATGGGGGGGGTTAAAAATTCGGACTTCGACTGTGTATATATATATATATATATATATATTTATTTATATATATTTATTTATTTATTTATTTTTATTAAATATTTAATTTTATTGTAAAGCCCTTTGGAACAACTACGGTTGTGTAAAATTGTGCTCTAGAAATAAAGTTTGCCTTGCCTTGGCTATGTAGTTTTGTATTTAGTTTTCCCTTAATAATAAAAGAGTGATGTGCTTGCTTTTGTGCATTTTTCCTTACCAATGAAAACCTTCATTTCAAATCTGTATGATGTGTTTACCTGTGTTATCTCTGACATATTTAATTGATCTGAAACATTAAAGTGTGGCAAACATCTTTTAGACAGTGTAAAATTTTATTTTACTTTTTAAAGTAAGTGTTGTAATAAGCCCCAGTAACACTTTTGTTAACGCACATTGTAATTCTTTAGCTGAACAATAAATCTGTGCAAATTAATTCCACTGAAAGAAAAGTTTGTTTTTGTAATCTTCAAGCAGTCTGAGCATCTGCTTCCACACTGTTTACCATTAGTTTGCAATGAGGGAATGAAAAAGAAAGCCCCGCCCCCTACTCAATATACAGTTTCAGCTGAAAGTACATTCGCAAACTGAAATAAAAGTCTCAGCATAGTTTGTTACTCTTTAGCTGAACAAATAATCTGGTTCAGTTGAAAGTATATCAACAAACTAAACTAGAAGTCTCTGCAAAGCAGGGATGGGCAAACTCAGTCCTGGAGAGCCAGTGTCCTGCAGAGTTTAGCTCCGACACTAATTAAACACACCTGAACATGCTAATCAGTGTCTTCAAGCTCACTAGAAAGCTACAAACAGGCGTGTCTGATTAGGGTTGGAGCTAAACTCTGCAGGACACTGGCCCTCCAGCCGTCTTCACACTAGATTGAGTGTGCGAGAGTATGTGTAGTTCTGTCATACAGCGATGTGAAAAAGCACAGGATTAAACAAGATGATTAGACATTACAAAAGCGAGCAGTTGCTTTATATTTTACATTTCTGTACAGAGAGGTCATGTTTTAATTGGTCTCATGCAATAACATGATGCGATTTCACAGGTCAGAGTTCACCAACCTTGAATTCTGCAACTCAACAATATACAAAACTTATTGTACAAGCTTGTGTTTCTGGTCACATGTGCATGCTTATGAATGGAAGTCTATGGGGCGAAAAGTGCCATATGTGGCCGCGGTTTAAGTTAATGTGGTGTTTGTTGTTTCTCACCCGTGCTGCAGCTGGTGGGTCGGGTGCGGTGTTTCCTCTCCCACTCAGGCCTCATGGCCTCAATATCGTCCACTGAAGACGCACGACGCATGCTGTGAAAGCTCTCCCGCGAGCGGCTGTTGGTCAGGCTGCAGTTGGAGACGGAGGCGTCCGGATTGAGGCGCTGCGGGCGCGGGGACGAGTGGCCCAGGGGCAGCGTGCAGGGGTGAGGAGGGGCCGGTGGGGGGGACGCAGCGGCGCTGCCCAGCAGGTTGCGCTGGTCTTCAGGCAGCAGTGCTGATGGTGGGGCAACGGTGGCGTGGTGCTCAGGCAGGGACAGAAGTTCACCCAGCGGCAGAGACTCGTGACTCTGTGGATGGGAGCTGCTGGGGAAACTGGCCCCTCGTCCCGCTTCAGGATCCTCCCGCAGAGAAGATTTACTGTTATTTCTGGAGTTCAGAAGCGGGAGTCGTAAGCGAATGCCACGAGCTCGAGCTACAACACACACACACACACACACACACACACACACACACACACACACACA